>LSSN01000293.1:0-10121 GCA_001970855.1 Smittium culicis
ATACCTTTACATATCATCGCCACAACATTACCGCATTTAAAAGTTATTACCTCAACTAGTTTAAAATATCTACAATTATCAAAACACCAAATTTATGCCTATTCGTTATACCATATTTTTTTAGCCTTCAAGCCGTGTACTTTTTCTACTATTTTCGAAATTTATACAAGCAGATTTTAAATTAGATGGATATTTTATTTATATATATATTTATTTAACTAATCCATCTACACGATCCACCTCCTACATTCAAGACATAGAATATACACAGATACGCATAATAACGCTCAAAAAAAAACTTTTATGTATTATTGCTCATTTAAATATACCCACCCACCCCCTACCCCCCATCATATCCCCTTTTCTTTGAGATCAGACAGATGTTTTTCTACAATCACTTACAATACACGAGTATAAAAGAAAAATAATAATAATAGATAACAATCTCTTTATCACTGGCTTCTAAAATAAGCTATTCCATACAATATCGAGATTTGAAGTCTTTTACACCGTACATAATAATAAAATAGTCTTTGCAATAATAATATACGATCTGTATACAGAGTTTTGTTAAAATTAAATATAAAATCGAGTAAAACTCTCACTGACTTTACATATACCTCGTAATAAACTATTATTTTTTTTGCCTTCCAATTATCGATAATAAGATTCTCCACAATGTAGCTTGATTCGAAAAAAAAATGTGGAAATAAGTGGAGTTATTTAATACAGATATCCTCCCTATGCTGATCATTCTTCTATAAACTATCAATTATTAGATAAAATTTTATTATAAAGTGCTTAAACGCGTTAGATATGATCTGATCACGTTTGACTCGAACATGATCTATTTCTACTTGAAGTTGATTTTGGATATTTAAAATATGATACAATATAGTTCAAATCAAATCAAAACTGTTCTTGAAACTAAGAATATAATCCGCAATAGTCAAGATAATTGCAATTCTAGCTTATGCGATAATAAAATATGAATATGTATTGATCTCTAAATAGTTTAAAGATTTTCTGTACACTGCTCTTTTAAACCAGCTTCCACCTTTTTATTTATGCCAGTCGATTTGTCAGTAAATATAAACTCATCTCAAAATAATACTACGGAACTACATCAATGATATAGATCATAAATTAATAGCTAATTGGAGCTATTTAACATTTTCATCGAAAATTTAATAAATTATTTATGCTTTATTATTATTTTTATTATCGTAAACTAAAAGCATGCTTGATTTTGATCGGCTCGACTCAAAATGATTGATTATTAGCTATTAATTGTTTAATAGAAAATAAATTTTTGTCATAAATATTATTTAAAACTACAAAAAAACGTTTTCTTTATTTGCAGATAGTAACTGTAGATAGTGTGCTAGTATTTAAATTAAATAATCCTATAAACCGTAATTTCTTTTGGAAAAAAATCCAATTTTTTAATCAATATAAAAAAAATAAATTAAATTCACTTGCATATAAAGTTTTAGTTCTTTTTATAAAAAAAGACGGGCTTGTATAATCCATTCTATGTTAAGCTTGGAAAATAATTAGTTAATTTATTGGGCTATTCATAATTGATCTTGAAATATCCTATGAATTTGGAATCGTAACCAAATCGCATTTTTCATTCATTTTATACCTTTAACCCTCCTTTAGAGATGCTATTATTTTTCGTTTTAAACCTATTTTCATAAAATAGACCCTCTTTATTTTATTTTGCTTTTGTACTTATTTCAATTAAATTGTTTAACTGCATACAACTAAATGATTTTTTTCTAGAAATCATACTTTCTTTATAATCTATTTTTTTTAAAATCTCTAAAGAATTCTAAATTCATATATTCTAAAAACTACTTACAAATTTTCTATTTTATTGCTTCAATTTAGTACTCATCATCGCTTTTTTTTTCTTATTACTATTATATTGTAGATAAAATTTTTATAGAACTTTAATTTAAATTTCAAAAATAAATTTAATTATTTATATATAGAAATACATTCGAAATTATTTTCGATAATCACCGATAACTAGGTTTAAAATAAAAAAAAAAATTGATATAAATATACACTAATTTAAATTTGGAGCAATCATTTGTTTTTATAGATGAAAATTCAAAGTCATCATACTTTAATAACAAAACTTTCATTAGTGAATCATTTTTAAAGTTAGGCAATAATTTTTTATTGCAAAAATAAATTGATTCTTCTCTTGAATTTTTCACTTCTGTTCGCTATATGTAATTATAAATATCTTTCGACTCTCCTTCAGATAACTGTCCTCATAGATTAGTATGTTGATCATTGAATATTAATCAAGAAATTATATAAATCTCAGACCTTATCTTATAATTAAAAGATAGCTATTTGAAGTTTTGATTACTAGGAGGTCTAAACCACATTTCGTTGGATATAAAAATCTACTAAAATATCAAATTAAATTCGCCTTATTCTAAATTTATTTCTAGAAACTTGAAGCATAGTGTCATCAGAAAAAATATCAGAAAAATTACCTGTTCAATTACGAATTCTCATTTTACATTAGGTTATAGTTCTTCCATCGAAATCAGTGCATAAAATCCATTGAGCTAATTGAAAAACGGCAAATCACGAAAATAATATTTAATATAGGCCTATTTTAGATACCAATTCGCGTAAATTCCGGGTCATAATTCAAATAGCCACGATTTAAAATTATAACAATATATAATGTTTAATAGAAATAAAAATTAAATGGAGTCTCTGAATCTGATGAAAATTTTTTTAAATTAATCCCATAATTATTCGTAGATATAATTTGTGGCCGCTAAATAATAATCACAATTTCTATATAATTTAAACTATTTCTTGATTTATAAAATAGTGCTACCCCTTATTAATATTAAATTGCTTAATTGAATCACTAAATTTGATAATATAATAATCTGTAAAGTTTTTAAAATATAATCCTCAAAAAACTAATAAATTAAAAAATTATTTGTGAAAAATTGTCTAAAAAATAAATAATATTAGATATTTTATCGCACCAGAGGGATTATATTATTAAATAACATATTTATAAAAAAATTATTTAGCGTATTTAATTATCATTAATATCTATCATGGCTATAATTAAATATATCTTCATCTTATTGAACCAGTAATAGGGTCAAAGATAAATAATGCTACTGATAATAAATTAAACCAGGCAGTAAATAATGGTCTAAATTCGATAATCAAAGTCTTGAAAATGTTTAAATATAAAATAATAAGTATTACTCGTTGAGAATACTACAGGTTGAGATTTATTATACAGCCAACAGAATCCATCGACGAAAAATTTGATATCTAAGATCACTAAAAATAATAATATATTATTAAAAAGCGATACCAAAAAATCTATATAAACTCAATAATGATATTATACCTATTAAATATAGCCTTTAAAAAAATTCCGAAAATAAACCAAAATTAAATTATCAGTATACCTACACAATGAGTATTCTGATCATTTCAGTTATTTGGGATATAGAATAAGAATATAAACTTCCTTATCAGTGGTATCTAGATTCCAAAATAATAAATTTACAAATCATATTTCTAAAGATGTGTTCGATTCGAAAAAATTTTAATTGGAGATGGTGGCAATAAAAAAAATTCATAATTACAAAACCTGAAAATTTTATAACATAAAGAACTCGCATCCGCCTTAATAATCGCCGATTATTTTAATAATAATAAAAGATTTAAACTTATAAAATCTATATAATATTTAAGAATAATAGAAAAAAAATTAAATCGCCTCAATAATTGAAGATTTTCTTGATAAACTACATAAAGCAGAATTTACCCTAATTTTAATAAAGACCAGCTTATATGATACAGATTAAAAAATATTATTAATAATAAAAAACTAAATTTTGGCTATTAAATTAAATTTTCGAATACATCTATTTATATTTGGCTGATAAATGCTAAATTTAAATTCCAAAATTTTGCTGAG
This sequence comes from Smittium culicis, assembly GCA_001970855.1. Lineage (NCBI taxonomy): Eukaryota > Fungi > Kickxellomycota > Harpellomycetes > Harpellales > Legeriomycetaceae > Smittium > Smittium culicis. The sequence goes on from LSSN01000293.1 coordinate 3,989, forward strand.
ATGGCCAAAAATAAGAAATTTTTTTATACCTAAGTATATTATAAGCTTTAAATTATCTAATCAAAGAATTTGTATCTCTGCTGTTTTGAATAATCTTTCATCAGTAGAATAGAATAGAATATTTGAATATAATTTTCAATCCTTTAAGTTGATAGTCCAATAAAAATGATTTAAATTTCAAACCCTAATCGTAATAAAGCAAAAGATCGATAAAATTTCTGAAAATTATAAAATAAAAGAAATTATTTTTATCAGAATAAGGTTATCATTTTTAAAAAAATTTTATAATCCCGGATTTGTGAACGATATTTATTATAACTAATATAATTTTTAGCTAATAATCTCTAATTTATAGTCATAAATATTGAAATTCTGTAAATCTAAAAATTTATTTAAATTTTATTTAATTTTTATTTAATTTTTCATATTCTTATTTCCTAGCTTAAATTTTTAAATTTGTGATATTTATTAATACTGTTAATCAAATTCGAAATATGACCTATTAAACCCATTTTATTTGAAAAATAAAGAGAGAATATTTGGTATTTTTTTTATTTTTATAGGTTAAATAAAAAAATTCGTTAAGTGTACTAACAGTTAATGTTTTAAAATTATAATTGTAATTAATTTAAAATATTGTAAATAAATTGATTTCTAGGTTATTAAACGATAATGTATTGATATTTATTTAAATAATCAAAAATTTCAATCTATTACTTGTATATTATTACACATAATATATAATTATATTTAATCACAACTATTACAATAATGATTTACTTTCACCAAATATTAGGAATTTTTTTATTAATGATTAACAAAGAATTTTAAGAATATATATCAAATCTATAAAATCATTAAAATAATTTTATATAGAAAATAGAAACACTACTAGATTTATTATGAATAACAAATATTAAATTAGTTTATAGTTTAATTAGATAAAAATCTTAATATTATAATAAAAATGCTATTATTAATATGTATTTAATAGCTTTAATATAATTAAATCTTTTTATATAGTCAGCATATTTGATTTAAAATTGAGCAATAATGAATTGAATTCATATTTATAATAGATAATTTATTTATCTGAATTTTTTTTTTTAAATCATACTTAGAACTCTTTGTTATTTATTATTTTATCTATTTCAGTCATTTTTGATTTTTGTAGTTTTAACCTCAATTTATTTCACCATTGAAATATAGATTGATCGATTTGAAATCATATTTTCCAAATATTTATATTTGGCTTTTGTTTTTATCATTGTACCTAGGTACTAAATTATTAATTTCAAGAGTTTAAAAATTAGTATTTGATTATATTTATATTAATATTTTATGAAGTGGGAAACCAGTTCAAAACTGTATTTTAATCTAAATTTATTCATCTATTTTAAACCTATGGATATATAATAATCTAAAAAAATAAAATATATGATTAAGTATAGAATAATAATTTCAAGAAAAAAAGTAGCAAAAATTTCATAATAAAACTCCTTTATGAGACAAGAATAGTTATTGAGATACAAATTTTTTCATGAATAACATAAATTTTATCTCCTATGAACTAAGTATTTTTCTCAAAAATGTAATTAGATTACATAAATTTCAGTAAATTTCTTTTTTTTTTTTGATTAACCACAGATTAAAAGCAATACATAAATGTTACAACTAATCCTGCTAAATAAATTTTATACACATAATGTTACATGGATATATTTATATGAAAAAAAATAAAATGATATTATTTATAGTATAATATTATCATACATTTTTTTCTTTATATAATTAAATATTACATAAAAATCAAAAAGATCTGAAAAAAATTCATAATATATAAATTTGAATATTCAAATATTTGCTCTAATAAATTATACGCTTATTAAAAAATAATTATTTAATATATAATAATTAAAAATTCTAAATAATAGAATACATATTTAATACCTTCTCAAAATATTGAAATTTTGTAGATTTAAACTTATAAATGAAAATCTAAAATAATATAAAAGTTATATGATTAAACCAAAATTCCTTGGATTGGAACTATTAATAAATAAAATTATCATCCTGAATCAATAAATATTCAAACTTAAAAAGTTAAATAAATCTTTCGATTTTTAAATAACTTGCAGCTTTTTTAAATCTGCTAAGCTAAAAATATTAATTTTTAATTATATAATAAAACTTTTAAATGAAAAAAAATTTTATATATTTACATTTTTTTGACATTTATATCTGTTTAATATATAATAATCTGCAGAAATTATCATTAATTTAATTCGATTCAATAATTATATACACTTACTCAAAACTTTTTTATTCTGGTATAATCCTGATGAGATCAAAAATACTAACAGAGAATAAAATTCAGAATTTTTGGAATCTCCAGCTTGTAGCTGATTAAAAATCGAATTCTCTATTCAATAATTGTTTAATTAATTCTTACCTAAGCTCCTAAGCATTCAACGTAATAAAGTGCTTATTAACTTTATTTCAAATATTAATATTTAAAATTCAAAAAATTAAACGTTAAAAGCTATAATTTTAAAACAATTATAGACTAATTATCTATAATTTCCGATTTATTCTTGTTTAATATTGAACTATAGTATTTTAAATATTCAATTATTAAATTTTTCGATATTTCAAATTAAAAAAGCCAAAAAAATTTTTAAATTTTTAAATTTGATTATTTGAAAATATTAAGATCAAAATTCTTATTATTGGTAATTCACAAGTAGTAATATGGGTTTTTTTATTTTATGCATTTTAAATTCAAATATAACAATATTATAAAATATTTTTTGAATACAATATGGCTATATTATGCTCAAAAAATCAAGTGTCTAGAATTTTTGTTCATTATTTTATTATTAAATTAAAATTTTTATTCCGGAAAACCTATACTTTTTCCGAAAAAAATTTTAGCTATTAAGCTTTTAAAATAATATCCGCGTTAATTTAAAGCAGAAAATCCCTAACGGTATTATTAAATGAAAAAATAAAATTACTAATTTGCTGAATATTGATATTTTAATTATGCATGTTTAACTTCAAATTTCGAAGAGCAATATAATCTAAATACAGGTTTTTTAAGGCTAATAGTATAAATTTAAAAATATTATACTGGAAGCGAAATTATTTAGCTTTTATTTATATTTAAAATATCAAAAAAATGATCTAGCAGAAATAACACCTCTCGCTTAATATACTTAAGAGAAAATATTTCGTTATATTACTCAGAAAACTCTACTACAAGCCAGAGAATAAATTAAAAAAAAAACTCGCAACAAGTACGTGTTGGAAGTAAAATATTATAATCTTTATAAAACCTAAAATCTGTTGAAAAAGATGATAGTATTTTTAAATGTAGATTCATATACTTTGATTTATTGTTGCTTAGAATAATTTAAATTAAATAATCCTGGTAAAAAGATTAAATCTAATTCTAAATTTGTAATTTTAGTTACTAAATTGCAAAAAAAAATTTATAATTATTCTTTGTACATCGGAATTTGTAGTTAAATATCTAGGATTGAAATAGATATGTGGTATTATTAGTCATCGAAATTGATCGAGGTGGCGATTAAAACTACTAGAAATCTCAGTAGCGCCACAAGAAAAAAAGTTTATATTATAGGTTTTCTCCAAATCGTTAAACATGACCTTAAAACTAAATTATAATAATGGCTAACTATAATGAGATAGTCAAAGTGTTATTTGAAGATGTAAAAGCGAATGTACTGTAGTATAAAAATATTTATTGTATATTATATGTAGTGAAAAATATCAAAGCTAAGTATACCATAGAAACAAGCATGGTATTATATTCTGAGGAAAAAATAACTTAAAAACTGTAATTTCAAAGCCATTTTATCGGTTTAAGCCATAAATTGTACATTATAAATGATTATATTTATAATTATATACATTTAGTTATAATTTGGCGAACAATTTTGATTTTTTAACGATTAATTTCGTAAATTATTGTGTAATAAGAAATGTGGCCTTATTAAAACAATTGATTTGGATTTTTTATCATCAGTACTAATAATTATATTATGGTATCATATTAACGCGATTAAATAAACCTCAATCTCACTGATTATCAGCTGTTATAATTTTGAATCAAAGATAAACTGAATATATCTAATTTATTTGAACTAAATGTTCAAATGGGTAAAAATGTTATAGATATTGAATGATAGTGTAAACCTGACATTTGGGCATAGGAGAATATTTAAATGTTCAATTTAAAACGTTCATAGCTGAAGGATAAAGTTATTTGGCTATTTTTTCCTAATATTGTGCTAATATATTTAAAAACCGCTTTTAGTGTTTTTTTTGGAAAACCGATTAAAATAATCAATAGTAAAAGATCATGCTTTGTCACTTTGGTAATTCTATAGACAAGAATTCAAATAAAAAAGTTATCTTATTTATGTACTTTAATAAAAATAGGCTGGTTAGTACATTTATAATCGGCTAATTAAATTGATATCTCAAATCCAGTTCAAAGTTATGACCTCTTTATTTGGTTAAAGATATTTTTTTGCTTTTATAGGATATCTTGATTTAAAAATAGATTCCAAAGAATAATCATAAAGCGTATCTTCGCAAAGATATTTTTGCCCATGAGAATAATATTTTGAATTATTTGATAATGTTTATACGCGCTCTTAGATATAATTTTTTTATGTTTTATTATCTCAACCTGTGAATCTAGGAAATATACTAGCTTATATTTAGACGAATTATCAAGAAATAAAAATTTTGAAATTATTGTTCACATCCTAGAAATTCTATGCTTTTTATTGAATAACAAATATATAAAAAAAGGGAGTAATATATGGGTTAAAATTTTCCATTTTAATAGAGAATTAAATACTAGAATAATTTATTTGATCATTTGAGTATGAATTTTTTTTGGAAATAGTCATCAAACCACCATCAAAGAAAAAAAAACTAAGTATTGAGATTATGAAGTATGTAATAAATTGAAAGCATATTTAAAGTTATAATGATGCTAAATTACATTTGTAATAAAATTTATTTTATTCTATATAGCTATAAACCAATAGTTTTATTATTATATTTTGTTGTATGATCTTTAAATTATTAAAAAATTTCAATAAATTACAATTAATTAATACCAAATAAATACTCAATTTTTATTTAAATTTTAAAAAGCATTTATAAACCAAAGATTTAATACAAATATAAATCCTAACTATAAGTGTGGTACCAGAATTAAAAAAAAGGTGTTAATAAAATCAATTAAAACTTTTTTCAATTTACTGTAAAATACAAGAATTTACATATGTCAAGATCAAATAGTTTGATTTGAAGCGATTGAGAAAATATGAATAATTTTATTATTTTCTTGAAATTATAGATTCTATTTTTGGATTATATAAGAAATTTTCATTGAGTTATTGAGTCGTGGATAAAATATACTATTGGGATACGCAGCGTAATTCATGGAGTATGATGCTTATTGCAATGAGTTTGGAGTGTTATTTCATCAAATATTACCTTTTTTTGGGATTAAAAAGCAAGTAAGAAAATTTATAAACCTTTATTGATATGATTAGATTGTAATTAAAGTGAAATTGTGAAAAAAAAATCTCGGTAATCTACTTTAACGATTTTATTAGATGTTTACACTTAATTAGGAGGTGCTTTTGATCAATATAGAAAAATGATAGATTTAAGGAATAAAAGTGGTAAATATCAAGAAAAATGTTTTCATAGGTAAAAAAAAAAAGAATTGGTTGCGAGTTTTATGAGTGGTAATTTTTATTGAAGCTAATTTGAAGGCTACAAAAAGCGGTTCTTTTTTTAAACCTGGGTTACTTCATACCTTATGACGAACTATTTTTTGCGTTCTTCTAAAATTATAAATATAAAATGAACATAATCTGTCGTAAGTTTTAATGAAATTTTTTTATAGATTGTGTGTTTTTTTTATCTACGTTCTTGACTTGATCTAATTAGATATCGCCTTTATAAATGAATTTTTTGAAAGGAAAAAAAAATACATGGCAAATCTGATATTTTTAAGCACTTTTTTCTTTTTAGAGGATTTTATAAAGAGAATTCAATGCAAGTTTTCGATAAAGTTATG
>LSSN01000294.1:15143-37768 GCA_001970855.1 Smittium culicis
ATATATTTCATCCAAATATGTGAAATTCTCCAAATAAAAAAAATTACAGCTCAAATTATCTTTAAATCTATAGAAAAAATTAAAAATTGAGCCAAATAGCATATTTAATAGATTAAAATGAACTGTTATATAACTAATAATTTAATTATCAAATAAATTTTGCTATAATAATGACCTAATATTTATTAATTGGTTCAGTTTTATAACTTTTAATATTTGAATTATTTTAAAATAAATTTGATATATAATTAAATGTTTTTAAAATTATAATATATATAATCAATTTTTTAGACTACTTAGTGCATATTTATGAATAAAAAAAATGTTTAAAGTACTTTATGTACTATAAATAATTAAAAATTTAAACTAATTCATTTTCCTAACAAATAAACTGTAATAGGAAATGACATAGTTTATTTTCATTATGGTTTTATTTAATAAAAAAAAATGAAATTTTAATTTTAGTATCTCAAAAAAGATTTTCCTGCATTTTATTTTATATTAGTGATTATATTGGATTTATAAAAAAAAATAACACATAAATATAAAGGTTTATAAGAAATCTTATTTTTTTCGAACCAGAAATAAAAAACATTCAAAAATACTGTAAACTAATTCGGATAATCAGAGACTAAATAATCAAAGTTAAATTTGCAAGAATTTTAATTTGCGTAAAAAAGCTATAAAATTACCTAAATAATCATATTAAGTTAAAATGATTATATTTCTGAATTTTATTATGAATTAATTGCTAATAATGCACTATAGAAAATTTTTACCATCATAATAACTAATCATAATATAAAAATATGATATAAAGATAAAAAGATAAATATATCAACATAGATGTAAATATAAAATTAACTGAAATAATTTTTAATTATTAAATATAGATCCCTTAAGATTTATAAAAATTCTTCTAAATTTGATAAATTGTTGCGAATACATTGTTATATTATAATTGTAATAATTTTTTTTATTTTTTAATGTATAGCTTTTTAATTAGTTTATATATTTGAAAAGATCGAAATGATATTTTATTTGACGTATGAAAATGTAATTATTTTAAAAGAAAATGACGATTAATAATTACAAAATAATTAGATTATAAATATTTCAAACATAATAAATAATTAATCTGGTTCAATTTTTTCGTAAATAAAATTTTTTAATTTTTTTAATTATGAAAGGTATTAAAAAAATTTTTTATAATAAATAAAAGATAATTTCCTTCATGAATGTATATAAAATTTAAATAATTCATAATAAAAAACTATGCAAAAAAAGAAAAAAAACTTTGTTAATAACGTAGCTAATTATATTTATATGAATTTTTTTTTAAATAACCTGAAACCATATTAGATATAAAAAATTAATTTCTAATATAATTATTTAATTGAGAATCCAAACAAAGTATAAATTATTTTATAAAAAAAATGAACATAATTCCAATAAATATATGAATTGCAACATCTTTAAGCAATATGATAAATTTCAAAAAATTTTTGTAGTTATAATAATATATTCAAAAATAGATAATATAATTAAGATTTAATTTAATTTAATTATCGACTTTTATATAATTAAATTGTTATTTAGCGAATATCGTTGTTTAATATATTGATTTCTAAAAATAATAATAATTTTATTATATAATATTATAATTTTTAATATAATTAAGTAAGTGTGAATCGTAAATATATAGTAGATCTACTTTTAAATTCATTTTTTTATATAATTTTAGTTTATCGTTTATACCATTTCAATTTAAATTTTATATTATTTAGAAATTAAATAATCAGATAATTAATTAAAGTATAAATCGAAATCTTAATCTGTGAATAAAAAATCGCTAATAAATATATAATTATTATAAAATATAGGTAAAATATTATTATAGTTGCACGAGCTATGGATATTAAACGTTATATAATGCCAATTAATTTCACATTAAAGTATATTTCGCACAAAAATTAATAAAAATATATACGTATAACGAATAAAGAATAAAATTTTAATGGCTATTATCCTTCATGTTATGATATCATGTATTTTTAATAATATCAAAAATAATAAGCTTAAATTCCGCTATTAAAAAATATGATGGGAATATTAAATAGAGCGCATATAAAAATTGATTTTTCTAATTTTAAAAAGATAAAAAGAAATTTAGGTAATATAATGTTATAGTAAAAATTTATATACTAGATATATCATTAAAAATAGCTGAAAAGCTCAATTTTATTTGTTTCAATACATATTAGAATGTTTTTAATTAAGAAAGCTGGAAAAAAAATAATATAAAATTGATACGCTGAGAAATTAAATTAAAAAATATAAAATTACAGATGAATATTATTGGATACAGTTTTTTAAGAAACTAAATAATTGGTTTAAATCGAATTTAATTAATTTATCATAAGTATTTAATATTAAAAATACGTAAATTATCAATTATATTATTTAAAATTTTAGAAAATATGAATTTTTTAACTACATATCAACATTTAGTCAGTATTTAGAGCTTTAAAATTAAATGAAATTAATTCTATTTATTGAAAAATCATCATATCGATACAATTTTATAATTAGTAAATTATCGTACATTTTTATTTCTTATTAAAATATAAGTATATAACTGATAAAAAAATTATATTTCTCTGATAGAATCTTATTTTATTATATATGTCTAACATTTATGAGAAAAAACTCAAAAGATAATTTTAGTAAAAAACGATTAGATAAAATTTATCCCGAATCATATCTATTTTTACATTTTTAGATAATAGAAAAAATGATGGATAAAATTAACTCGAAAAAATTTGATGTTAAAGTTAAAAAAAAAAAGATATTATCTTTTTTATAAAATTTAATGAATTTTTTCACAATAGTGTCGCTAATATAAGAAAGAATATCATAATATATTCATTAATATAAATAATTTTCTAATTAGTATTCTAGTTAACTAGCCAAAAATTTTTTTTTATATAAATTATACTTTTATTTAATATATTATTATACTATTAAAAAATAGTACTATTATGAAATTTAAAAAAATTAATAGGAATTTGTGCTTATATCGAATATTTATGGTATTATGTGATTTTTGGAGGCAATTTAAATAACTTTTGCTGAAAATTATAGGTAGTAAGTAACACTTTTATTAGTTAGTTCAAATAATAATAAAAAATATCATTTAATCGTTATTTTATTTTATATTTGTAGAACTGAGAAGGTAATTAAACGAATTAAATAATTTAAAATTCGCCATATTATAATTTGTTATATCTAAGAAAAAAATTTTCTGACTTTATAATTAAATAGATTGAATATCAATGAATTTTGAAGAGAAATGGGCTACACTAGTGAGATTGACTTTCTATTTGTAGAAAAATAACTCAAATTACTCGTAAAAATACTTTTTGAAATATAATTTAGTATTGAAAAAATATTCCAGGGGTAATTTTAGGCCAATTATGCCGGACTAATTATATATTCATTCTAAAAAAATGTCCTAAGTTTTTATAATTTCATTTTTATGCTATTAAAATTGCATTTTACTGAAAAAAATATTTAATGTCAAAATCAGGGCTTTTAATATTATAAAATCACCTATTTTAGATTCACTATTATATATTAATTTTCGCAGCTTTATTAATTATCTATTTTTTATTATTATTGTAAAATATTGAAAATTTTTTTTGTATAGATAAAGTCATTAACTCTTCCACGTGCAAAAATCATTAAAAAAATCAAATTTTTGATTTGATTATGATTTATAAGTAAGTTTATCTTTGTTATTATTTTATAATATACCATATATCTGTAAACCTCGATTTTAAAGTTTTTAATTGAGCGATGTTGGTTATATAAGCTTGGTAAATAATAGTCCAACCCGTGTGGAAGGGTTAATTAAATTAATTCTATCGATTATTTAAGCTTGATTTTACGGTTTGAATTTCAGAGCTAAAAAAATCAATTTATGGTTTAATTTTACTTTTTTTTTTTTAAAAAATTTTTAATGAATTTTATAATAAAAAAACTGTATTTATCTTGAAATAAAATTAATCATTATTTTTGATTAAAGACGAAAAATTTTTTTAGCATGATTAAAAATTTATTTACGACTTGTTTAGCTTACTTCCTCATTCCTTATTAGTATTTTTAAGCCATAATTAATTTTCCTGGTTTTTTTTATATAAAAAACTAAGCAAATATAATTAAATACCTAAATGCACCCCCTGTTTTTAAACATGCTATATTCATAGAGTTTATAATTTAGTTAATAATTTAAGAGCATCAAATTATTAGCATATAAATTCAAAAATTTTCATTAGTTAAACTTCGTGTTATAAATGATGGTTTATTTTAAGACAGACTTTTGTTAAAATATAATAAAGAGATTTATTTAAAATTATTTATATTAATTTGATTTTTTCATAAAATTTATATAATAATAAAAGTTATAAGGCTGACTGATTAGAAGCCAGACAAAAATTAATTTATTAATTCTATAAAATAGACTTTTTGATTAACATTGATTAATTAACATTAAATTAAAAAGTTTTATCAAACTATTAACGTAGGTACAGTATAGTCGTTAGAATCAAAATATTAAAAATATTAACAACATGCTAGCGTGTCTATTATCGTTAAAAATTACTTTAAGAATTAAAACAATGTGTTTTTTTTTGCTGTTTTTTAAAAAGCGGGTGTATATTCATTTCGCAAATAACTAGAATTTAAGAAATTCTTTAGAATTGCAAGAATCATATAAATCAGTATCTGTAGCGCTAAAAATGTAATTTTTGAAGTTTAAAAAATCACATGATTTAGAGTCGCACCACTTTAATTTAGAATTTTTATTATTCATTGATAGAACCTCTCCGTTATATATAAATCTAACTCTGTGGTTACCGATACTATCATTTGACTTCCATAGCTCAATAGCCAAATTTGAAGCATACCATGGGTTTCCTAAGATCAAATTTTCAGGCCTTAAAACACCTAAAATACCACGCAAATTTATATCTCGACCAGAATAAATACTCAATTTCGGTGAAATGTTATCATTGCTTGATCCAACCCCATCAACAATAATGGATTCTATTTCTTTGAAAAAATCTCTTAGCAAGTAGCCGCCTATCAAAATAGAATATTTCCAACTGTACTCATTATCAAGAAATCTGAATTTTTGCTGTAAATCGAAGAAATGTGATGCTATTTTAACATCATTGTAGGTTAAACATGTTCCATTAAAACATATAGGATTTTTATTATGACAGTAGCTAGATGATAATACATCAAAATATATATCCCATTCTCCATGCGGGGTTTCTTTTAATTTTGAGGCTTTAATTACCCGCTTAATCCTTTCTAGATCTCGATTTCCTTTATTTAAAGCTTTTTTAAAATTTTCTAGAGCGTGAATTTTTTTCTCTATCTTTAGAATATTAGGACAGTTCATATTAGAAATATGCAACAGATCTATTTCTCTGGGTACAATAACCATATCCATTTTGGCGCTTGATTCTCTGCTTTCTTTCGGATAAATACCTTCAAACAAGTACTGCGACGATTCAATAGTTCTTCTATTCACACATATATAAATATTAATATAACAATCACAGGATTTAAAAAAAAAAAGTTTTTACTGCAAATCAATTGATCTAAGTTTAATTTGACTGGAGACGTTTAGTTTAAGATCAATAAAATTTAATTTTTCGGCGTATACATTCCTTAAAGACTTCCCGAGATCTTTCAATTGAGACTTTCCGAGGTCTGTCAGTTGGCCTAGCGCACAATTACCTTCCCAATAAAAGCGACTCAAGTTGTGTTTATTTTTTTTTGGAATTAGGTAATTTTTATTTATTCTGATTTCGTTCTGGCTAGAATTGTTCTTATTCTCGATAGCAGAATATTCTTTTAGATAAGAACAATTGTACCAATCATTTTCTTCGTTTTGTATCAAGTAAATAGGTGTCCTAGCACCATGCCGAGTTAAAACCTGCACAAATACTAAAGTGCTATTCTCTAGGGGAGTATACGTCGAGCTTTCGATCTTTTTTGCTTTGCAGGTAAAGTTTCTTTCCTTTAGAGAGTGAAAATAGTCTTCATTAGCGTTTTTAAATATATGTTGTTTTTCTAATGAATATGCCATTCTGACAGTACAAAGTAAGTAAGACATAAAAATAGAGCATCTCATTTTGAAATCTTACTTAAATTGATATCAAGAACTTATTAAAAAAATGATGTTTAAAAAATTCAATTTATAATAGTGTAGTTATTCATAAATAACGAGATGCCAAGTTTTTAAGTGATAATATAGTATATTTATAAATTAAAGTTTTGTGAATTAATTCGTATTAAAATTCAATGCTGGTAAAATTTTAATGTAGAATAACTAATAAATTTTCAATTTGTAATACATATTTTAGTTTGAAAAATAAAAACTGATTATTTTTCTGAAACAAAATTCATAAATTTCGATTATATTTAGCATTTAAGGGTATTTTAATGATTTTATTGGATAAAAAATAAAAATATTATAGTCGGCTCTTCAGCACCCCCATCCCAATACTATAATAACTGAAACATTTGCACCAGAAATCTTGTTTCTCGGATAATGGAAATAAATATTGTTATTATAAACCAAAATAACCAAATAAGCTAATAATAGAAAATTTGATTATATTTTTATAAACCCAGATTAAAAGCCCAGCTATTTTGCAAATAAAAATCTTTAATTTTTTAGTATACTCATGTTGAAAAGCTGGAATTCATACTTACTTGCATTTATTTTCCATTGATAATTTATTTATAAGTATTTATGAAAACCTGCAATTGTGAAAAAAGTAATATTTACTATAAAATAAATTCACTTTCATGAAATATTCGTTGTAAAAAAAATAATTGACAGAGATAATAATATTATTTAGCCTCTTAAGGATATTAAATGTAAATGGATATCAGTGAAAAAAAAATATGTTAATAGGAGGATTGATTTATACAATAAAAAACGTCTTATTATAATTAAAAACATATTACAGGTTATTATTTTCTGTTAAGCAGCATAAATCATATAATTTCTATCGAATGTGGTGTAAGTTCAAAAGTTATTAGATTGACAAAAAAAAAAAAAAAATAAAAAGCAATATATTATTTGAAAAAAATTAGAAATCATTCAAGTAACAGAATAAAAAATCCAAATCATATTAGATTAGTATTTAAAAAGATTAAAATAGCTGGATATCTGTAAAGAAATATAAAAATTTATTTAATACTGAAAACGCTCCAGTAATTAATTTGGGAGATTCTGAGCGAAGAGAGCACTTTGTTGCATTTAATGTTATTGGCCTGTATAGTCACTTTTTGTAAGTATTATTGGCGAAGCAAAAAAGGCATTCTGATTTTTCTATTTCCTCGTTTCAATATAAAACTTTTATTTGCTAAAAAAGTAAATTATTCTACTCATTGACCGTTTATTGTTTAAGCGATTTTATACACTGAAACTCTTTACACTATAAAATGAATTCTTCATAAATAATCACACATTTATCTACAAATCGTGGTTAGTTTAATAAACTCTCTGAGACAAAAAAAAATTGTGGTTTATGAGCATATTTTTATTTATCTAATTTTATTTATTTGAAATATTTCTTTGAGGCGTGAAATTTCTTTTGCTCAGGTTTACTTTCAAATTCTAATTATATAAATCTATTTTCTGTTTCAGATAATTTATTCTACAATTTTTATACTAAGGTTTATAAGTAAAAATGTAGATTATGGATACCATAGCTTCAATAGATTAAGAAGCTCTACTTGAAACATTATTCTAATTAAAAGTATTTTCTCCACAGAAAATAGAAACCAAATTGTAATTCATTCAAATTATTTCATTAATATTAACCAATTAAATTGAAATTCAAGCTCCACATTAAAATAAAATATTTCTAAATGTGTTTTATAACTACACGTCTATGAATACTGGTATTAAGAGTTAGTCAAATATTTAGTTAACGAACAATGTCAGTGATATGATATCACCAGATATTTCAAAATTATATTCATCTTTTTCAGTAAAAACTAGTTATAATTATCAGACCTTTTTTAGCAATATTATATTCTATTTGATGTATTGTCGTAAAAAAACGGTAGACAAGCAAAAAATGAAAATCTTGGTTATAATCTAAGACACAGATGTTGTTTTATAGCTAATCTATTAAATTTAAAATTTTAATTGTTTTGATTTATGTGTAATTTTTAAGTATATTATTTGCATCAGAAATATAATATTTCTCAAAACTTTTTTACACAAATAAATAATAGTTATTCAAAAATTGATAACTCAAAAATCATTGTGTATAGATTTGGTTAATGTGCTAATATATTCAAGCATTAAACATTGGGAGAGCCCTTTAATGAATGTCATTAAAAAGTGCTCTAAAGCGATAAGAAACACTCACATATGTCTTTGAATATTTTCTCTTACAAATGTATTTTTAGTGACAATATTTTTTATAGAATCTATCCTTATAATATCAACATGAAAAAGTTTTCAGCAAAGATTCTAGGTCAATTAATATATTTAAAATAAATTTATTAAGAATACGATTATAAGTATAAAAAGAATAAACTACTCAAATAACAAATAATAGATTTGTTATGATAAAAAGAAATATAACCCAGTACTTATAAATTATTTTATATATTGTGATATAAATAAATTCTTATCCTCGATATCGTTAATTGAATATTGTTCGCTGGTATTAATTTGCTATCAACTTTAGTAGTGAATATCAAAATTAAAATAAAGTTAAGACTTGATTAATTTATCAACTTATTCAAATGAATGTCTATGCTAAATCATTTTTAAATAGTTCAAATTTTCATTAAATATAAAAATAATAGTATTTTCTTAAATATAATGCGTGCTATTTACTAAAAAAAAAAAGCAATTCATGGAAATTTATATAAACATCCATTTTAAATTCGAGGTGTAAAATCAATTTTCTGGATATTTTTTGCAGTAACTTTTTAATTAATTCTATGTTTCAATGGAAATATATCCTATAACACGTCTTTAGAATTACACATATAATAAAAATCAGCATCTGTGGAGTCGTAAATTTTACTTTTTAAGCTTAAAAAATCACAAGATTTAGAATCACACCACTTTGGTTTAGGGTCCTCATTAAAAAGCGATAGAACTTTCCCGTTGTATATTATTCTGACTCTATATTCATTCTTTATGTATTCATGTTTCCATAATTCAATGACTAAATTCGAGGCGAATTTTGGATTACCAAAACTTTGATTATCAGGTCTTAAGATTCCTAAAATTCCATTTAAATTTAAATCGTGACCAGAGTAAATACTGATTTTTGGTATCTTAATTTTGTCATTTTTTTGTGCGTCATGTTCAATAATGGAACTCAGTTCTTTCATAAGATCTCTTAGTAAGTACCCACCACTCAAAATTGAATAGTTTTTGCTATGCTTATTATCGAAGTAGGTAAACTTGTTTTCTAGGTTATAATAATGAGAAGCAATTTTGAGATCATCATAGGTAGTACACACTCCATCATTACAGATAGGTTGTTTATTATGACAGTAATTTGATGTTAGAATATCAAAAAATAAATCCCAATTCTCTGCAAAAGCTCCTTTTTTTATTCGAGAAGTTTTGATAATTTTACTAATTCTATCGCGATCTTTTTTTCCCTTCTTCAAAATTCTCTTAAATTTTTTAAGCGTACTTATTTTATATTTTAGTTTACGTACATTTGGGCAGTTTAATTCAAAAGTATACATGACATCTATCTCACTAGGTAGAATTCCCATGTTAATATTGACAATTGATTCTCTGGTTTCTTTTGGATAAATCCCTTCAATCATGTACTGTGCCGATTCAATGGTTCTTCTAATATATATATTGAAGATTTATAAAATAGAATAAGAGTATTTAAAGTAATTTCTTACTCCGAATCGCTTGATCTAACCCTAATTTGACTGGAGACGTTTAGTTTAAGATCAATAAAATTTAATTTTTCGGCGTATACATTCCTTAAAGACTTCCCGAGATCTTTCAATTGAGACTTCCCGAGGTCTGTCAGTTGGCCTAGCGCACAATTACCTTCCCAATAAAAGCGGCTCAAGTTGTGCTTATTTTTTTTTGGAATTAGGTAATTTTTATTTATCCTGATTTCGTTCTGGCTAGAATTGTTCTTATTCTCGATAGCAGAATATTCTTTTAGATAAGAACAGTTGTACCATGTATTTACATCATTATCTGCCGGATAAAAAGGTGTCCTGGAACCATGTCGAGTTAAAACCTGCACAAATACTAAAGTGCTATTCTCTAGGGGAGTATAAGTTGTACTGTTTATTTTATTTCCTTGGCAGATAAATTCGCTTACTTTTTTTGAAGGGTAAATTTCATCCAAGACGTGCTTAAATGCATGTTGTTTTTCATACGAGTTAGCTGTTCTTAGAAAGAACAATAAGCAAGTCGAAAATACACAAACCCTCATTTTAAAATTATTTTTTATTTTTCAAAAATTATGCTTTCATTAATTTTATAGACTCTTGGCTAAAAGAGATACAGAGAGAATTTTTATTTTTTAAATTGATAATTAATATTTATACTTTTTAGCATATAAAATACAAGATATAAATTATATCTAGTGAATGCAGACATTATTCAATTAGTTAGTATCAGCACTTGTATTTTTGATTAAGGTAATAGGCTATAAAATTCCTTATAAATAAATAAAATCTAAAGCCAGAAATTCAATATTTGAAAAGGTGAAGAAAATAATGCAGTATAGTATTATATTTGATTGGTTAAATGGTTGAGTTCTGTAAAGAGAAATGTTTATAATAAATTTCCCCACAAAAAAAAAAAAGATGAATATACGTTTTTTTTAAATCCAAATACTATCATAAATAGCTTATAAGTTTATATAAGAAAAAGAATTTAGAATCTCTTTTTTTTTCTCCGCAATTCAAATATTAAAAAAATATCAAAAACAAACCTGTTATTTCAGTAAAATAAAATTATGAGCTTAAATTCCAGGCACTCTTGTATTATTGTTTGAAACTTGAATTGCTATAAATCATATTATAGGTCCTGAACAAAAAAGGTACTTTACAGCTTAATATTATTGGTCCGGTTATTTCTAAAGATAAAAATATTATTTGCAGAATTGAAAAGGCATTTCAATTTATCTATATAATTCATTTTGAAAGAATTTTTGTTAAAAGTAGTAGCTATTTATATAGGTGATAATTATACATGTGATTTCATAAACTGCAACTGTTTATTCATAAATTATTCTGTCAAAGAAACCCACATATGGCATTTAAAAACCCAATATTATTAAGTACGAATATTGTTATATATTAAAGGTTATTGAATTATTACATAAAAATTAAACTTGGATTCGTAAATATTGACATTATTATTACTCAGTATAGATCGCTTGAAAATATTGGACGTAACTAAAAATAGCTAATAGCTAAGAAAACACAAACAGGAAAGCATTAGATTTAAAAAATAATTAAAATGTGATGAAAATATTAGTATTTAGGTTAGGAATTATAGTTATCTGTAAAGATTAAAATTAGATAATCAGAAAAGATTTCTTATAAAATTTTTTTTTCTTCTATTTCATTTTAGTCCAAATATTATGTATAAATTTTTGTAATTTTAAAGGTGGTGAAATATCAATCTTACTATCGGATGCGAGCACCATGTATTCAAGCAGCTAATGAAACACAGAAATTTATATACGTATACAATTATGACATTTATTGAGCATAATTAGCTTTTGAATACTACGTTTTTTTTAATGCACGATTCATTTAGCTAAAAAAATATAACCATATTGATTATATGTTAATAGAAGTTTCAAGAAAGCACGATAGTAATATGGTATCTTAAAAAAGCTTATTAGAGTAAAAATAATTAGAGATGGCTTAAATATTACGTAAAAGATAGAATATAAAGATAAATTAAAGTATTTTAATCCTAGATCAACTATATAATAGATAAAATCATAAAAGAACATATGGCTAAATACTAGATTGAGCATGATTTATTCTTATGATATGATTTTTATGGTTAATCTAATTTTTAGTTTTAATGAGCTAATGGGAGCTGATATTAGAAGGGGTTTATCAAATGTCACTAAAATTTATAAAAAAAGTTCACCACTTTTAAGCTATCAGGTTATGTATCACCTTTAAATTCCAATATACGGTCATATAGCTAATATGATAAAATAACAGCTTTTCTAGATTAATGTGAGATTTAAAGTATAATTCTCGACAATCGAAGTTATATTAGGCAGTCAGTGCTATTTTATATTATTTTATATTATTTTATATTGTTTTTAAAGTGGTTTCATAGTGGTTTCATTGTGGTTTTAAGAGTGATACTAACAGCAGATTATTTTAGGTAAGATTTTCAAAATCTATCAAAAATGAAAAATACACTCAAGATTTTTTATAAAAAAAAAATTGAGTGGCGTGCATAAATTAAATAGTAGGGATGGTATAGTATGAGTATTAAAGCTCGGATTTAAAAGTTAATTTAAAGTGCGAAGGATATCATGGGTGTAAAATCTCTGCCACTAAAATTATCACACATAGAAATAAAAAAGTCCTTCATAATAATTCATGTCCATGTTACAAGAATAAGTATGCATTTTTGAGATTGGATCCAGATGATTAAAGAAACTAAATCATCCATACTTAATTATACCATTTTAACAATAGGGACGATGATACATTCGATGGAAATTACATATGTACGCTGAAGAATTACTCGCATGCAAAGTAAATAGTTATTGATCAGAAGAATATCAGCGCCTCGCCAATTTCTGCAAGCTAAATTAATTGCATCAGAAAACATTATGAGGTCTTAGACCCTAATATGTAGGGAAAATAGAATAAATAGGGATGTAGGTGGCTTAATGACTTGTAATGAGAAAAGGGGCATGGATTCTGTGTAATTGTGCAGTGCGTAAGAGCCTGAGATGTTTGGCAGTTGAGTGGAAAAAATAGGAGCTTATGGTGAATACAGGATTGCTTTTAAATGACTCAATTTCTCGCTGAGGATTGGCAGTTTCCGATTATCCAAAAAAAACAGCGCTAAAAAGCATAATATAATATAATATACTATAATACATCAAAGAGCTAGAAATAAAAAAAATCTCTGCGCCAATTGTAGCCAAAGAGAGCTCATCAGAAGCCAAAATTTAGCCACTTGATATGCGCTATTAAAGCCTCATGATTTGGTTGGATTGCCAAGGAGCTTACATAGCTTCAAGATTCCTCATTGGACCAATTCCAGAGTCACTGGGTTATAGGCTTTAAGAGTAGTAAGCTTTTTATTTTAATTGTTGTCTCTTTTCAAGTAGGATTCGTACTAGGTTAGTTATAGATATTGAGGATAAGCTCTTAATTGAATTCCAGCCCTTATATACCTTGCATATATCAACGATATACTACTTATATTTGCTATTTTTCACTCTGAAGTCTAGAAAAATGTATGTTTTTCGCTTTACCCTGCCACAAGCTCATCTCTTTACTTCCTAAATAACATTCTGCTATTACTCGTCTAATAAATTTATATAGTCTTCGAGATTTTCGGAAACTTTAGTAACCTTCTAGTTTATCTGTAAATAAATCACCCATTTTATTGCCAACACCCACTTATAAATCCTTCTATTCAATACACTCAAATATCAATTTATCAAAATCCCTTTTAATTTAATTCCTATTGCTCCTCAATCTCGAAATTTAATCTTACCAATAATATAATATAAAACCGAATAAGCTTTGTTGCTTCAAATAGCTAAAATCCTACCCCTTATTCATACATTAATACCCCAACCCCAACTCTTTTAATATTAATCATGCAAACGCCAAACCCTAGAATTCCCTTTTGTGATCACTCTGTCAATAATTTTGCCGTAGTAGATTACTGCGGCATAAACCGAAGGCAACCTTGCTTAGGCCCAAGTCCAGTACATATATTCAAACCCGATCCTCTCTTTAAAAATATACAACAATCCTCTCACTCCCGCTCTGATTCTCGCTCAGATGAAATAAACAAAGATTTATCTTATTCCTCTATCCAAAAATTTGCTAAAAAGAAGGCCCTTTGTCTATCAGGAAAATATCTAAGCTTTAGTCAAAAAAAAGTTATCAAATGTATAAACATCGATTCTGGCGATATTGTCAGTATATTAAAGCTTTTTGAAATAAACGCTGATAGTACCTCAAACAAATTAAACAGCTCAGATTCTCTGACGCACGTAACTGCTTTATCCGTTCTTCATCTAGCTCAGCACCCCGATGAACAAGGTCAATTTATAGTCTCTGGCTGCTTAAACGGTTCCCTTTATATGTTAGATGTACTTGCTGTTGGTAAAAAATTCGAATTTGGTGCTGAGTATTCCAATTTTGGTCCAATTGTTCGTTTAATTTCAAATGGGGTTGGTCAAATTTGGAGCATTAGAGCTTCAGGCAGAATAGATCTATGGAAGTTTGGTCTAGTTGATGCCAGAAAAAATGTTTTATCGATTCCACCTTTCAAACTACCCACGCACCCATCTGTATCGGTTTCACTGAGTCAAACCTTTATTAACCTGCTATCTACTTCAAAGGATGTATTTGTTGAAATTGTTAATAAATACGAGCTATGGATAGCATTCAACAATAAAGTCATAATCTTTAACCTTCTCCCACAGCCTATATCCCAAAATGAAAATGGCAATCAACTTATCATGGCAGAAAAAATGCATGTTTTTGAAGTAGATTTAAAAGACTCTACAATTACTAGCATGTATTTAGACTCTTCCTCTGATATTGGATTTTCTTTCGACTCTATTTTATGGGTCGGCCTTGATTCAGGATATTTAGTTGGCTATTCTACCTTAACCAAAAAAAAAATATGTTCCATCGACATTTCATCTGAACTACCTAGAAAAGATAAAGACAAAATATCAATCACCGCCATTGCAAGTGTACTATGCAACACACTTTGGCTAGGAACCTCATCTGGGTTTATTATTGTTATTGATATCTCTCAAGTTCTCTCTAATATAGTCAGAGCAGTTAAAGTGTGGAAAGCTTACTCTGGTGCAATAACAGATTTATTAGTGGATCGATGGGCTATCCTTTCTACAAGAAAATGTGTTCAAGTCTCTGTTCTTTGTGATGATGAAGTTGTCTTATTTTATGATGGTACACTTTCATTTGACTGGCATTACAGTCATCTTCGAAGCTGTGTTGAGTCATATAGTAAACATTCGAATTGGCTTGTGCGAGTATTATCTTGGAACGCTGGCGCCGTTAAGCCAAATCATATTTATAACTCAGAAAGATCTTACGACCGCGAATTTTTGATTAATTGGCTTAAAGCATCTTCTGATTGTGGCATGAAAGACCATGATTATAACAGCAGTTCGAAAGTTCCTGATATGATCGTCGTCAATTTACAAGAAGTTATCAACCTTGAATCTAAAAGCGCTAATGCAAAAGCATTTTGGAAAACTGCTTCTATTCGAAAAAATCTATCGCAAATAAGCTTATCTCGCCGATGTAAGCAATGGGTATCTGAAATTGCTTCATCTCTTGAAACTGTTTTCCCAAAGAACAAATTTTGCCTGGTGGAGTCGCAGGACTTGGTTGGCATGTTTCATGTAGTCTTTATCCAATCTATTCACTCTGATAAAGTTCACTCTGTATCCACAACAACTGTTAAAACTGGTCTTGGTGGATATCATGGTAACAAAGGCGCCATATCTGCTCGCTTTATTGTTAATGACACTGCGTTTTGCCTGATTAATGCCCACTTATCCGCAGGAGAATCTGATAGCTCTGAAACTTCAAGAAATAATGATATTACCCAAATAATGAAAACAATTAGCTATAGCCCTTGCCCTTCGGAGTTCCAGAAAGTTGAAAAAAATGTCCCTAATTCACCAAACTGGTCATCGCATGTGTTCTCTGAATTTTCAAACGTTATGCTCGACTCTTTTGTCAGAGGTGGAGATGGTACCCTCATTGGCGACTACCCAATTTGTATATTTAGCGGCGATTTAAACTATCGTATCAACAACTTTTCTCAACTAAGAGCAATAGAGGTTATCAAAAAAGGTGAATTGAAAACTCTACTGCAAAATGATCAATTGAAAACGCAACTTGGTACTTTAGAGCCTCGTCAATCACCTTCGCCAGACAATCTATCATTTATGAACTCTTTACCGAGGTCGAGAGGTAACTCAGTTGAAAATTCTAGTAATAATTCTATTGACAGTAGCACTTCCCGGCCTATCTTCGAGTCTTCCAATAGCTCGTATAAATCGAGAAATACAGCCCCATTCTCTTTAGCAAACTTTAAAGAGGGTGAAATAATGTTTCCACCAACATATAAATTTGACCCAGGAACTGGAAATTATGATTCAAGTGAAAAACGAAGAGTTCCAGCTTGGTGTGATCGCATTTTATTTAAAGAGAACACATTTTTTTGCGAGCCTGAAGTGCCTAATAGCTCTTCTGATAAGATAAATGTTAGCTCAAACAGCACTAGTCATGCTTATAATAGCAACGGGAACGCGAAGCCTGAAAAAAAAACAGAGTACCCAGTTAAATGTGTATCATATCTAAGCTACAATTGTTGGTTAAGTGATCATAAACCAATATCCTGTGATTTAGTTATACCAATTAAAGAAATTGACAGGAAAAAAAGAAGTTTAGCAGTTGAAGATATACAAAAGCGTTGGGTATCGCATCAATTTGTGAAACATTTGAATCAAGCAAAAATCGATTGGCTCTTACGAATATATCCAAATTTAAGTATTGACAACGCCCGGAATATCCTGGTTGAAACCAATGGAAATGTTTCCAGCGCAGCAAATATTGTTATATCCAAGCTAAACGTACTAGACTAAACAAAATTTATATTAAATTTTATTATTTCATAATACTTATTTGCTATACTAAAGATAAATTAATAATTAGAATATTTATTTTTAAAAAAAAAAAAAAAACCCTAATCATAGCGTCAATAATTAAAAACATGCGATTTCTATGCAGTTTTCGTTAAAACTAGCAGGGCTTTTTGTCTCGGTGCTTTACAAATAAAAAAAAAAGGATATATAAATGAAAATTAACCAGTATAATTTTTTGTTAAGCGTATTGTGTTATCAATAAAATAAAAAGTTAATTGTTATTGTAACAATTTTTTTATATTAGAAGAGGTTTATAAAAGGTAAAATAAAATTGAACTTGAATAAAATAAATTATATAATACAAACTGAATAGTTTTAAATTGTTAGCTCTTAAAACATTTGTGTGATATTATCATTTCAAAGAGCAAATAATACCAATATGAACTCAAATTTTATCTTTTTCAAGGGGGTTTATCATACTTATTCTTTATTTGAGCTTTGAAGAATTGGGTGTCAAAGGCACTCAAATGCATCGGCGAATAAAACTCACTTCAATATAAAGTTTCTCCCTCTCACTCCCTCAATTTCAATTAACTTTTTTATATGACTTAACGGCCTTGATTATTAATTCACAGAAGTCCGCTTTTCCCAATTCTGTGGCACAAATGAAGAAAATATAGGTGGGATGTAAAGGTACAAACATAAGATATAATGATATATATTTCGCAATTTTTATTATATAAGAATAATAGTAATGGAAGATGGAAAAAAAAAACTTCATAGCTAAACAATGGATAAATGGCTTCTTGGCGAATTCATAATCATATAAAAACAAAAGTAATTTACTATAAGCGATTTAAAGATATAGATAATATAAGTATACTTTGTAGCCAAACAAAATAGATAATTGATCGTTTAAGCTAATATTAAATGTATCTAAAATGCATTAAAAATTCGATACTTTGTGATTGAATTATTTATATAAACGAGTGCGGAATTAGATGAATTATATATTATTAAGAGTTTATTGAATGTTATGCGGGATAAAGGGGAGGATAAATCAATTTAGCAAAGAGGTTTTGTATTCGTTATTTAGCTTTTATTATAAAATGATGTATGGTCGTTTTAGCAGATGTTTTAGGGTTGGTGAGTGAGTATAGGAAAGAAAGAAAAATTCGAAGTAGGAGCAGAGAGTAAGGCAACCAGAAAGTAATTAAAGAGCAGGGTATGAAAAGACGGTAGGATTAGTAGGAAGTTTATCGGAATATATCAGAAGATGGGAAGAGTTTAGATGCGTTTGAGATCGTGCAAAAAAAAAAAATTACGGCGAGGATAAGGAAATTTACGGAATTAAATGTGATTTATTATTGTTACAAAATTAATCAAGCTTTTTAGTGAAAAAGCCTGA
Source organism: Smittium culicis (assembly GCA_001970855.1). Taxonomy (NCBI): domain Eukaryota; kingdom Fungi; phylum Kickxellomycota; class Harpellomycetes; order Harpellales; family Legeriomycetaceae; genus Smittium; species Smittium culicis. The sequence continues at coordinate 33,516 of LSSN01000294.1, forward strand.
GTAAATGGAAGGTAAGCGATTAAGGGTGAATAGGGAGAGTGTGGGGACGAAGTATTTGTTGATAGTAGCTTAAATGTTTATTTTCTGTCTTATGATAACTCAAAGCTCCTAAAAAAATATTGTAAATTTTGGTTAATAAAAATATCACTGCTTAAAATATAAGTATACGTACATGAATGTGTTATCTGGGCAGTGGTTGAGAACAATTTTTTGGAATTTTTCTGATTCGCGGTGGTAATAGTAGCCAGTAATACACGAATCTGCAGGATCGTAGCGCATATAGTAAAATCCGGCAAAGCTCTGAGTTTTTTGATTTTATGAAGGAAAAAATGAGGCGAAAAAAAAAAGGGTGTTTGTTAGTAACTAAATTTTGGAATATATTTCTCAGCATATAAATTAAAAAAATTAAAGAGGAGGTAGGGTTGAAAAAAAAAATTGCGACTTACTGCACCGTTGATTTGGCTGATGGTATGGTCAGGGACTAGGAAGAGCTCTTTAACACGCATGAACACAACGTCGCAAGACATGAAATCGAAATCTTTAGCTGATAAAGCTGCTGTGGTTGTGGCACATCTATCTTCAGCAGTTTCAGGAGTTCCAGCAGAGTGTTGACAAGTAAGCATGTGCTTGTACTTATCAAACTGTTCGAAAAGTCCCCAATGCTGCGCGTCGACGGCTACTGAGGCGTCCCATTTGTTGGTGATGAACGTAGAGTTATTGATACCGATGATTTCAGTTTCGAAGTACGTCATGAGCGACGAGTTATCGTTTAGGAGGTTGTTTATGCAGAAGTAGCCGCATAATGAGCCGCGCATTATGTCGACGTACTTGAGGGTTATTGAGACTGGATAGCTTTTGAATTCGGATGTTTGAAAGCCTTTGAATTTGCTTCCGCTGTACAGCATGTGGTAAGAAACTGGAATTAGCCTCTTATTGTTAAACATGATCTTGTATTCTGGAGATACTAACAGCTTCTTCGAGTCACCTAATCGTTATTTTTTTTTTAGTTTTATTATGTATTAATTAGTATTTTCTTTATGTATTTCAAAGTGTATTAAAATAATAGTAATTTTTCTTTTATCGTATTGACGATAATACAAGCGATTAGTAATTTATATATATAGCGTGTGCGAATTAATACTAAAAAAAATATGTTTAAAACCGAATGGATAAAAAAAGAGAGAGGTGTATATTTGGAAGGGGAGGGGGGCTTACTCTTATCTTCTTCGACGGTGGAGTTGCGCAATTCGGCCAAGTTGCTATAGCTTGATCCGCTCAAATTGCTCGAATTTAGTGATTTGGACTTCAAGCATTTTCTAAAGTACCTGTGACTAGTTTTTCCGAGTACTCTGTTCTTGTAAATACTGTTCTGGACATCGAGCAATTCTTTATTCTTACCTACATATGATTGTTGCTGTTGGTTTCCGGTCTTTGAGTGATCGTCGACAGCTTCAAAAATCGTGCTCAGCTCCTCCTTAAACGTAATCGGCATGTCTTTTACTTTATATTGAGTAATTTTATTTTTTTGCGTTGAGGATAGAAGGGGATTATAAATTTTGTTGTAAATAGAATGTCTAGTGGCTTCGGGGGGGGGGGGGTTGGCGGCGGTACTAAGGTACAAGTCAGAGGATAGATATTTTTTTGTACTTTGTGACGTTGTATCAATATACTGTTAATGAATTTGCGAGTGTTGCGAAGCTCAAGTTTTATTTTTTTTTTCAAGGTATCTTGTGTTATCAAAGCTATGATACTCTACTAAGAAGTGCGTATGTATGGTAGTTAGATATTTTATTCGTTGGCGGGTGAGTTGATGGAAAGGGGTTTTTAGTATAGATTTATTATATATTGGCTTATAATTAAAATTTGTTGGGGAGGAGTGGTAGGATAGGAGATTAATTGCCTTAATTTTTAAAATAGGGAGGAATATGGATAATTTAATGTTTTATTAATTTTTTCGTTGGGGAAGAAGTTTTTGTGTTGAGCGCGTGAGTTTATAAATTTTATCTAGAGACAAAATTAAAAATATAGTTAAATTTTCTCAAGAAAGTGATATTATTATAGTTATTTGTAGGTGGGGAGAATTCTAGGTATTGTAAGGTAGGATATTCTTTTTTTTAATTTAAAATTATGTTAAGTGGCGGGTATATATAGTTTACCACGCAATAAAATCTGAGATATTCTTCAGTGTAAAAATAATTTAAAGTTTTTTTCCTTATATAAAAGTATGTGGCGTGTAGTTGAGATAATATTAATTGAGGCTTACATATATTGAGAATACAAGTTTAATCTTGTTTTTAAGAACAAAGTGACTTGCCAATTTTTTTTATTCAACAGACTGTTAAAATAACTCGAAAGGGTGAAGAGGAAAAAGGTTTATTGTCCAAAATACAAAAGTAGTAATGTGCGTCTGTATGTATTAAATGTATTACTTTTATGTATGTACCTATGAGTTTTTATCGAGTTCAATAAAAAAAGGATTTTGTGTTGTGGTTTAATAAAGAAGGATTTAGTAAAAACTATTTTTAAATGGCTAGAGAAGGGAGAAACTAAAATTATAGCGATAGGGATATTTGACTTGAAAATATATACATTTGAAAATATCAATATAAAACTGTTCTAAAAAAAAAAAAAAGAAAAAATATTCGAGTAACGATTATTGGTAGTAAATTGGTGAAGGTTTTGTACTAACACGCTACAATAACAATTTTTATTGATAATTTTTTGAGAAACCAAATACTAATAAAAGCTTAAATTTCATGTTTGAAAATAATTAGTAATTATTTCCACTGGGAGTATTTGAATCTAATAGCAATTTATTTTTGGTATTACAAATTTTAGGAGAGAAAATGGCATACGATTTGGATTAGTGGAAATAATTGGTAATTGGATCGATAATTCTTTTTTCAAGTAGATTTGGAACAGAATATCGGATTTTTACTTCAACATTGAATTATTATCATAGTGTTTTACCAAAAAAAAAAAAAAATAGTCGCTACAAAAGAGGCAGCTTTGAAATTACATTCATATCATATTTAATATATACGAGTGGGGAAGGATATGAAATTAATATATAAAAGTGAATTTAAATTGGGGCGATTTGATTAGAGGAATTTGAGGAGAATTATTTATTAAATTGAGGCGGAGGATATAGCTATTATGTTTAATATAAATTGTTTATGGTGCCTTTAAAATGGAAAATTATTTTTAATAAGATTGGTTTTAGATATTTTGAAGGTGAGGGGGAGCGAAGTAATTTTTATTCAAGAAAATAAAACATAGTGGAGGTGGGAGTACGGTAGTAACTATGGATATTGAAGTGAGGTTACTATGGATATTGGAGTGAGGTTTGAGGTTTGAGTGGAAATTTTTTTTTTTTTTTTGAGCGGTAATTTTAACTGATTGGAGATTGAAATTATATAAAAAAAATTATAAATGCAGCATCGTTATTATATAAGAGAATAATTAGTGATTCTAATTGGTTTGATGATATAAAGTGATATATTCAAATGAGTAGCTGATAAAAAAAAAAAGTAGATGGACTAATATAATAAAACACGAAATTAAATTATGAGCTCAGCCTGTAGAAAGTAAGACTTTAGGGAAGCGTGACGAAAATTTATTTTTTTATGTAATTATTAGGGATTAATTGTAGAAAAATAAAATATGTGCGGGTGTTTCGAAGAGTGGAGCTGTTAAATAACATTTTATTCAGCTAATTAGCTTTGCCTTTAGTTTTAAATTCAATTGGGAAATAGTATATAATAAACTGTCCGATATACCAAATAGTTATTTAACTAATGTTATGCAATTAGGATATCTAGTAAGAAATGAATAGTGCATTTTCTAAGAATTTCCTGTATATAAGAGGTTATATCGAGGAGTACGCTTTTCCTATTAAATTTTCTCACCCATCAGCTTTTAAGTTTATCTTTAAAAAGCATTACAATATAGTATCTAAACAGTTATCCGATACATCCAATAATTTTGCCCAATTCACATTAGAAAATAATATGACCAATACTATAAGCTGTGCCTCGTCTATGAATCTCCGATAAATGTTAGATGGGGTATGGCATAATAAACTGTTGTCGTTAGTGTTAATATTTAAAACTCATATTTGGGAGATTGTTTCAAAGCGAGGAGCTTTTACATACAAGATTTCTCTACTTATCAGCTTTGGTTTTGTCTTTAATAGAATAATAATTTTCTGTCGATTAAATTATCTGACGCTCCCAATAACATTTAATAATTCA
>LSSN01000295.1:0-11760 GCA_001970855.1 Smittium culicis
TAAAAAACAGTAGTTTCGTCGGAACCGTTAGAAAAGTTTCCGTGAAAGTGGAGATTGATGTTACGCACGTTGTTAAATTTGGACATCCTTGTTAAGTACTCGACTGGTTCGGCCGAACCTTCAACTAGATCGAATTCTTGGGTTGCTGGCAAAGTGGTGACATTATCAAAATCAATATCATCGCGATTTATTATTCTATTTGAACAAAAAAAAAATACACTTATTGAAAAGCAGCTTCTAACTTTGTTTTGTTTTTATTATTTAGATACGGGTGGTACTTATATAAGCACCTGAACATTTATGTTAATGAGTAATATATTTGCGCTAAAATATACAACTAGCAAAGGTATAAAACAGATTTTCTTACACTTTTAATTTTTTCGGTGCGCAATTTCCAGGGCCTCCCCAGACAACTATCGATTTGAGCTTGACCATTCCTGTAAAAGGAACATGTAGCAAGATCTCTTCCTCACAATCGCTTTCTACAAACTTTGTTTATTTTTAAGGATTTATAAAAAAAAACAAGATTATAATTAGATTTCTGTAGTCATCAAAAGAATAATTAGTAGCATTAATAATGACTTTAGATTACTTTAGACGTATCAAGTCTTAAATTGAATGGTTTAAAGATGAGCTTTCCTGTACCAAAGTCCTTCTCATTAAGGCAAACAACATTATCTATATCTATTTTACTATACAGACTATCTTTTAAGGCTGGGTCTAAATCATGTTCGTGATCATGATGGCCAGAATCGCAATCGTTACCATGAGAATGTGCATGCATCCTCTCGTTAAGTATTCTACCATATTCGTTAGAATCAGCCATTTTCCAAATATTCTTGAATTAATTCGAAATACGCGGAAAGAATAGTACTATTACAGTTAAAAAGAGGGTATTGACATTAGTTGAAAGAAATGAATAGAGGTGTTCGAATAGTTACCCTCTTTTATATAATGTAGAGGATAGAGTATTTTTGTTAATTGAACTGCTTTTTGTATGTGAAAAAGTTTATTTTAGTGCCAACCGCCCTTTATAGCTGAATTTTTTTTAAATCAAATATATTTTTGGGCTCATTTCAAATATAGCACTTTTTTTTGAATCGATAAAAGACCAGAGTGTAAATTTAGCCAATAATCTGATACAATGCAGCTATACAATTTACGCTCAAAATTAATTTATTTCAAAGTAAATAGCCAATGAACGCCAAAATATATTTTCACGCTATGTTTAAAAGTTATTTAAATATAACTATTAGCGATCATTATAGACTTCAATTTTTTTTTCAATAATACATTGTGTCATCTTTATTCCTTCGCAAATAATATAAATCTATCCCTAATCTATTTAATGGGGAAATGTGTAATTTTTGAATTCTCTGAAGCCTAGTAGGTAATCATTATATCATAAAAAGATTCACCAGTTAATTTTTACTAAAATATTTTTAGACAACTAATAATAATGGTGTAGACCAAAAAAAGTTTATTTTTAGTAGACTTTGATACCGTTTACGCTCTTATAAATACTATAATTTAATCATTAATTCTAAACACTAATAAAGCATATTTACTATAAGATTTTCCTAGATAATATAGTTATTAGCAACTTTATTTGTTTTTTTTTTGGCATATACTTTGGGGAATTGAATATCCTAAATTAAAAAAATTTTGCTTGCTATAAGGTTTGAATCCAGCGAAGCCACAAGCAAAATAATGTAATAAATCGTTTGATATTTTTGTGAAATTATATTTTAACGAGTCTATATTATCTTAATTTTCATACTTATGAAAAAAAAAAAAGGTATCTGTTTATACTGCTAAGAATTTAAATAAAAATATCTCTAACACTGAATAAATAATACAAATTTTCGGCCAACAGTGCACTATTAAGTAAAATAAAAAAAGATAAGAAAGTTTATTAGGAAGAATAATAATCAAATTATATCTATCTATTATCCGAGAAATCAAGCTTTATCGCATTAAGATGATAAAATAGTCGAAATGCATTTAATTTTTTTTATGAGCTGATATCAAAATATAAAGGCGATGATTTAAATAAAATTGGGTTATTCAAGCTCGTTTGAGAAATATTTTGCTGCAGGGTAAATATTCTCGTTATATAGTAGTTTATCAGCGTCAACGTCATAGAAGTATGCTTCTCCATTATCAAACTCGCAAATGATTCGCTGAATTTCGTTTAATCGTGCAAGAGTCAAATAATGATTTTTTTTATTCTTTAATCTGGCTTGTAGCTTCCTATGTACCCTTCTATTAACACCATTGACAGCCTTGAAACTTGTAATTTCATAACTTGGAGTAACTTTAGCTGATTTATCAGGCTTATCTGGTAACTGGGTAGTTATTAGATCAAACATATTTGGTTCGACCAATTCTTCATACTCAAAGCTACTGTCGATGTCATCGTCACCAGCTATTTTCAAACTTTGATCAAAATTGTCTATATTTTCACTATATTGGCTTATTTCTACAAGTTGATTTATATTAGAATTGGTTACGATTGATGCTTGGGGCTCTTTAACATCTTTTGATGTATTTTTTACTACTGCTTTGAAGTATGCATTATCTTCATCAGAATCATCTAAAATCTCTATAACATCTCTCATGTTCATCTCAGTAGATGGATTGTCAGGTGAAATGATTTCACCTTGATATTCAATAAGATTATTTTTAGATCCACCAGCCATAGAGTTGGATGAATCCTTTTGATCGCTATTACTTCTTGAGTTTGCATTATCTTGAGTATATATAATTTTTTTTTTTTTTTCATTTATCAAGTCTTTTAGCTTTCCTTCTCCCATAACAAGATCATAGTGAATAAAAACTTCCTGCTCATAAATTACATCTTGCTCTAAAATAGAAAACTCATTCCCAATAAAATGCTTATAATAGTGCGATTTTAAGCGCAATAGTCCTGATTTAAGCTCGTAATGTGCTCGTGTCATCGTTTTGTTGTTTTGCGATAAAAACCCTATTTGTTCTTTCAGAGAGTACCTTGAATTCAACACCATTGAATTAAAGCACCCCAATATATAATTATTTGGAACCTTAACTTCCCATGCATAAGAAATTGCAATCATGCACGACTCAAGAGATATCGACGACATATTAGGATCCGCTGTGTGGCGTTTATTCATTCCTAATTTTAAAGAGTTTTCATTTAAAATTTTTACATTATAAGATGTTCCTTTTGCTGATAAGAAAATCTCTGGCTTTAAAACAGGGTCAACTTCTGAGTTATTCTTTCTCGCTTTTCTCCTATGTGCAGTAATATCTTTGATGATGTCTGTCACCACAGTCCTGTAGCATACTCTGAATAACTTTGAGATTCCAGATTCGAATGGAAGAATCCATTTATTATCATTACTAGGTATTACTATGACTTCAGTGTTCTTTAAAAAATCTATATATCTAAACCGATGCAATGAATTTGACCTTAAAATCAGCTTGACTTTATTTTTTATTTTAGGTGCGTTAAAAGAATTAGATGTTTCTTTAATAGGACTATTTTTATTAGTTTGGTCATCTTTTTCGCCTAGAGACTCGTTATTAATATTTGATTTATCACTATCTTGGCTATTAATGGTATAGTCGACTCTTATACCGCATATATCGTCACTGCTAATTCTTTCAATGTCCTTTTTTAGTTGGAAACTAGAATCATTTTGTAAATATTCATTTTCCTGAGTTTTTTTCTTCGAATTGAAAGTACTTTTAGAATAGTTTTTGAGATAATCCTCCATAGAGTCATCAAACCATTTAAGCCACTCAATGAATATATGAGGCGTTATTTGAGATTTGAAATTATATCTGTAGTTTACAACATTATTTTTAAAGTCAACAAAGTTTTGATCTTGAGCCAAAATTTTGTTCCCAACAACCCAAATAGGCATCTTTTTAGTAGCTACACTATTTGTACAAACTATTAAAGCAAGGCGTTCGTTTTCAGTCACCGATTGATTAACCTGACGATCTGCTACAAAATAATTATGATGGGCTCTATAGAATATTCCAGTTTCATCTACAGAAAATATCAATCTTGGATCGTAGTTTTTTATCTTGTTTCTAATTGGGCAGTTTGAACCTGGCGCTGAATTAACATATGTCACTGAGCTTGTATTTTGGCTATTATACAGAACACACATTTGCCAAATAGATAAGTTATACTTAGTTTGAAAATAAGTAATAAAAAATCTATACTGTTGATGTGAGCTATGTATTCCACGCTTTTTGTTGTCAAAAAATCTTAAAATCAGTCTTGATAGCGATTGGTTTAGCCAAACCATGTAACTACCCACAACTGCATTAGCTTTGTGTTCAGAACTGAAATGCTTGTTATTTTTCACATGTGAAAAATCGTTAAATAATATAGGCATTGTCTCTAAATCTGAGTTATTTTTAAAAGATAAATCAAGCTGATCGTCACAATAGTTGTCTATATCTCCTTCGCTAATAGGCTTATTTGAACCTTGGCGATTATTTTTTTTTGCCTTATTCTCTAGCTTTAGTTTGTTATACTCGTAAGTTCTTTGATTTATCCAATTTATTAAAGTCGATTGCAAAAAAGAAAATCTAGGCTCACTGTATTTTTTATGCAAATTACTAATTATTTCACTAACTCTTGCATCAGGAATATCAAGTTGTTGAAGTTTCCTAATTGTCGTCAAATCCAAGTATGGATCATAAAACTTTTGAAAAAACTCGAATGTTTTTCTCTTTTCAGATCGTGGGTAGTGCAATGAGTAAATATAGTAAGCGTATATCAATTCATCGCTAACATAACTATTTTTATAATTATTCTTCCCTTCGCTATTTTTGTTTTTATTAATATTTTTATTTGGATTTTTATTTTTGTTATTATCTTTGCTTTGAAAATCGTTTACGCGTATATTATTGTTTTCGCTGGGTGACGTAATATTTGATTTCTGCTTATGTAAGGATGGACTATTAATGTCAATTGGAGCATCTATATATAATGTGTTGAAATCCTTTTTTTCGTTATTAGAAGGTAAATTTGGTTTATTAGCCTGATTTTCTGATAGTTTAGCTGTATGAATAGAAGGGGAACTAGTAGTTTTAGTATTATTTTTAGGCAAATTAGATTGGCCGAGTATTTTTGGTAAAGAATTGAGATTGCCGAGATTATCAGCTTTGTTACTTTGTGCGTTTTTAGAAGGGGTGATTTCGAATAGGTTTTCACTAGTAATCTCATTTATTTGAGTCTTACTACCAATATTGGGAACTTGAGAATTACCTTTAATACCAGCAGCAGAAGAATCCTGGCTACCTGCATTTTTTTTTCCTTGAGGTTTTTTATTATTTTTTACTGTAGCCGAATTTTGTCTACTTTTATTAACCACACTATTGTTAATTGCGTGAGTGTCGCCTGTTGGCTTAGAAATGCTTGGAGTCAAACATGGGGGTTTTCTGGTTTTAGAGTTTAAATACAAACTCGCTTCAACTGGGTTATTTAAGAAGTCGTTTTTACCTAAAAAAAAAAGTAAAGTTAGAGTAAAGATAGTGTAAATAACTGTCAATAATATAAATAATTTTTGAATTATTAATTACCGTAAGAGTTTAGACTTTTGGTATAAGACGGAAGCTTTTTTACCAAACTATCAGGACTAGCTCGTAAAGATTGGTCGAGTAGCTTCGATTTTGACACATTACTGATAATTTTTGCTAAAAATGAAGGGGTAGAACTACTAGTAGCAGAAGGCATGGTATCTAGTTGATGTTTTAATTTAAAAAAAAATTAACTAATTATAACAAAATAAAGTAAATCAATAAGGAACTGTTGTAATAATGAGCTTTTGGGTAAAAAATTAGTATAATTTTTAATTTTTTAGGGGCTTACTTATAAAACTAGAACTGTCTTTAATCAGAGGTTTTATATTCGCCGTAAATAATTTACTATCAGAGGCTGAAACGTTTTTAGTAGGCTTTGTGAATTTTTCATTTGAGTCTCCAATGCAGGCTGATCCTGGAGGATCTAGAGAAGAAGTAGAAGTTGGAAAACTAGAAATAGATTTTGTAGAAGTCGGTGTATTATTAATATATGGATTAATAACATTTGGAGTAATTTTTTCAAAGACTTTAGCAGGTAAGTTATTGGGGGTAGCTCTATTCAGATTTTTTTTAGATTTAGGATTTTGAGAGATACTTAAAGTATTTTCTTGAACTTTGGATTCATTTAAAGGCGTTTTTTGCACATTTCCATAGTCTAATTCATGTGGGCGGCTGTGCTCAGAATTACACAAAGTTTGAGATTTTTTTGAGCCTGGGAAGTTATGAGTAATATTTATATTAGCCTCAAGTTGCGGAATTTTGTTATTGGATGAGCTGGGCGGTGTCTTAATATTGCCACCGTTAGGCATAGATTTAGAAAATGCATTTTTCTTTGAAGGTGAAGCGTTTAAACTTAAAAAATCAGATTTTCTTTTCAAACTAATGGAGTTAGTCAGGCGAAGGCTTTCAGCTGGTGTACACAGTACAGTATCTTTTTTCTCAATAGTTTTTGTTGTTGTCTTTAGTGTATTGATAACGTTAGGGCTTTGTGAGTCTGGACTTTTAATTGTAGAAGTTTTTAGCTCTTTAGTTATTTCAGATAATTTTTTAGAGCTATCTTTATCATGTTCAATATTGGATAAGTTATTTCTGGTGGTTACTGGACCTGATTCTTTGAGTTTTTGAGTAAGATTTGAAATAATAGATTTATCAAGTAATTCATTGCTTTTTATATCATTTATGCTTGGTTTATAAGAAATGGGATCTATACATTTTGTAGATTGGTTATTTTTTTTTGATGTTTTTAATTTGTGGTCGTTTGATAAACTTGAATTTTTGCTAACGTTAGTATTGGCCTGTATAGAAGACTCGTTTATACTTATGGTTTCCATAACAATATTATAAATGCTGTTGATAATACCATCTGAGCCAACTTTTAAGGAATCATCAACAATATTTTTTGAGCCAGTAAAAGAAATAGGAAAGGCGGTTGTTTTTGGGGTAGGTTTATTAAAAGATTCCTTAAGCTTGGTTTCTTTGGGTACTTTTTCAACACTATCTGAAATTTTATTTAATTTATTTTGATTCGATTTTTCTTTCTCCTTGGATAAGTTATTAAATGAAGCTTGGCTTTTTGTAGCTGTGCTATTTTGAACTGAGTCTTTGGCAACTAATTGAAGGTCTTGATCAGAACTGTGAGATATTTTAAGTTCATCGCTTTTACTTAAGGAATCATTATCATTTTTAGATAACGAAGATGGTGAGAGTGTTTGATTATTGTTAGTTTTGCCTTTTTGGAGTTTTGGGGGTAGATTATCTACATTTGGAATATTAGTGCTTTTTATGGGGATGGATTGGCACACAGTTGTTAGTGAGTCTGAATTAATAGGATTTTTACCCGCTAGTGAGGTGCTTTCTAGTAAAACTTGAGGCTCTAGATCTTTTAATTGAGGGGAATGTCTAGCTGTAAAATCAGATTCGTATACTTTAGGATTTTCAAAGTCGACTTTATTATTGCTATTAAAAATTTTCATAGGCTCAAGTTGATGCTTACTGATTTGAGAATCTGAGATATGAATTGATTTATCTTTTGATATAAACTCCAAGCTTAAGTCAGGAATAGTTATAGGCACAGTTATAGACTGTAGTGGAACATTTGAATTGGAAGAAAAAGTAGTTTTTTTAGTAAAAGGGACATTTTCTACAGATATCGAATTATGTTTGATAGAACGGGAACACATTAATTGAGGACTAGAATGAGTGGATTCTTTATTGATATGAGTATTAAATGTCTCATTACTGAGGTCAATTTTTATGTTATCACTTTTAACAGGCAAAGTCTTATTAGTTGGGTTATTTTGTATAACTTTCGTAAAATCGAAATTGACTTGTTTGTTGGTTGTAGTTGCATTTGATAAATTCCCACATGAGTCAGCTGGTTTTATTCCATTAGTTAAATTGAATTTTTCTGTAATATTAACTGAGCTAGAAATATCCTTAATTTTTACAGGGTTATTGAGCATTTCTGTATCCTTGGGCTTAGTAGTTAAAGCATTTACGTCACTAGCTAGTGGAAGATTGGTTTGCGAAAAGATAGGTTGTGACTTTATAAATGCATTATTTCCTTCAATATGCGACGGATTAGAAATTGAGGTTGCATCTACGTATGTAGAATCAATCAATTGTGATTTAGCATTAGTTAAATGTGATTTTTCCAATAAAAGCTTATTGTCGATTTGAGGTAAAGCTTTATTGTCGGTAATGGGGTTTTTTTTTGTTGACGAATCCATAATATTATCTATGCTATCATATACTATTTTTTTTTTAACACTTAAAGGCTGTGATAACTCTTTAATTTGATTAAAACCTTCTTGATTTGAAAATGTATGTTTGTTTGAATTATGCGAAGGGTTTGAAAGGGAGGTATTTAAATTGCTAAAGTCTGTTGAGCTTTTTAAGTGAGAATCTTGTATAGGTGTATTTTGAATGACCGAAAAAGAGTTTTTACCTTGTTTAATTTGAGGTAGCTTGTGCGTAGATTCGTGATTCATACTCCTAGAAGATAGTGGCGAAATGCTATTACTATTAATCGAAGGCGAATTAGATAAATTAGCGATCTCGTTTTTTGAATAGCTAGTTTTGTCGGGGTAATAGTAATTAATAGGCTTTTCATATCCAGAAACGCTTTGTATATCCTTTGGGCTTTGTTGCGAATTACAAATATTAGGCAATGAAGATTGTGCAAGGGCAGTAAGACTATGGATAACAGGTATTAATTTATCCTGGTTATCTTTTTCTGCAAAACAGGCAGGTGCTAATGAGCTAGGCTTCAATTTTCTGTTAGGTGGGCTAGTATTTAAATGAGAGGAGGGAATATCAGAATTAGTTGATAATTGCTTATTGTGGCTAGTAAACGAACTACTTAGCCCTTCAGTTTCTGGTGTTAAATCTGTAGAAGAATTGGAATGCGCCAAGAATTTCCTAGTCAGCGGGCTTGAACGTTTTTGGATTTTGCTATATGAAGAAGATTCAGATCTTGCGCGAGTTTTGCTGTAAAATTCAGCAACTTCTTCAAGAGTAGGGGACTTTGAGAGTCTAGACTCAATATCATTTAGGTAGGATCTTTTGTTTGCGTAGAGAATATTGCTACTACCTTTATTTGATTCTAATTTTTCCTTATGGGGTTTAAATGGTATTGCGCGGGAATTATGTGTAGTCGTGTTTTGAGCAATGATTTCATAAGAAGAATTTATAGTAGGAATTAAGTTAGATTTAGCAATATCGAAATCAGCTATATTACCATTTTTTGACACTTTTGGTACGACTTTTGAATTACTCTCGATCAAAGGGGTGTAGCTTGTACTCGCGTTTTTAATCGATTGCATATTTTTATTTTTTTGAAGTTCGACGATTGTATTTATATTTGGTGATTTTTTTAAAATGTAAGATATTTTATCCAATGCGGTACTTGGTTTAAACTGTGTCTGAATATAATTTCCGGTATTGCCATTGTTGATTTGCGTAGAAATACTGTTATCTGTGGCAGATATTTCAGAATTTAAAGAGCTCTTTACTTTTGGCTCGTTCAAATGTGAGATTTTGTGTTCTTGGTTAAATCTGTTGTCTTTGATGTAATGTTTACCTTTTGGCTCAAAATTTAATGTATGTTTATCAACATTTTCAAGTAAACGTTCATATCTTATATTTTCAGATTCAGGCGTTTTAAAATGAGAGCTATTTTTATCTGCTAATTTATCAGATAATTTTTGAATTATGTTTGTAGAATCAATTTTGGGATTATAGGAGCTTTCTATACTTGGTTCAATGGGCATAGACTTGCAAGAGCTTTCGTTTTCATTAGAAATAATGTTATTAAAGCGTGAAACAGGTTTATCTGAGTAAAGATGGTTACTACTGATTTCTGAAGTTGTATATCTAGAGTTTTTGGTTATTCCAGCTTCAGGTTGGACCTTGGAAGGTTCGATAGGTGGAGAAGATATTTTTGATTTTAAATCATTAAATTTAGAGACTGGTTTTTTTGGGTTTAAGTTTATTGGTACACCTTGAATTGAAGAATCAAATTTAATAACAGTAACTCCAGTATTCCAGAACCCAGGAAAATTACCAGCAGCGTGATTAGGCTCAGTATTGTTGAAATCTTTTGATTTATTCGAAGTACAAGGATCTAAAACTTCGATGTTAGCCATTTCATTTTTTCGCTTCAATGGGCTAGAAAAGATAATAATATCATTATGTTCATTATTTGGGGAACTTTTTCTAGAGTTTTGGGATAAAGAATTTTTGGAAAAACTAATCTCCTGAATTGGGATATTAACATTAGGTAGGTTTTTTTCAGTTCTAAGGCGACTAGAAAGCATTTCATCATTAGATGCAGCTACGAAATCAGAATCAAGCTTCCGCTTTTCAACTTTCTTCTGCTGAGATAAATGCTTTTCTGGTAAGCCTGGTTCGTATGGATGATTGATTTCTGAGTAAGAGGCATTTTTAATTGTTTGAGAATAATCTTTATTGTTTGAATAGTTTTGAGAATGCTTTTGATGTGCTATGGCTTCATAATCCCTGCTTGTATTATTATCAATGTCTCGGTGCTGATTTTGAGGCAAGTTTAGATTTGACATGTGAATATCATTATTCTCATGTGTATTGAAGCTTCTGTAGGCATTTGCTTGATCGTTATTTTGCGAAATATATTTTCTAGATTGGGAACTTAATTCAAATCCGTTCCTTTGATTGAGAATGTTAAGTTGTTGGGAATTTCTTGAAAGGTTAGAATCTGAGGTTCGTGATCGCTTCGGATTGATTACTGGTATATTTTCAACGTTTAATCGATTAAACTGACTGCTTTGACTATTTTTGTGAGGTTGATTACTAATCTGGTCTTCCACTTGACCATTGGATTGACTATCTGGTTGAGTTTGAAAATTATTTTGGTTTGCAGAATTTTCAGAACTTTGTGTTTTAGCTTGATAGAAATTTTGGATCAACGTCTGCCCAAATTTTTGGTTTTGATGCTGGTCATTCTTAAGGCCCTGGGTCTGAGCTTGTTCATTTCTAAGGTCTTGAGATTTGGTTTTTTCAATTCTAATAGCTTGATCTTTGGCTTTATCATTTCTAATAGCTTGAGCTTGGGCTTGTTCACTCCTAATAGCTTGAGCTTGGGCTTGTTCACTCCTAATAGCTTGAGCTTGGGAATGTTCGTTTCTAATGGCCTGAGCCTGGGCTTGTTCGTTTCGAATAGCCTGAGCTTGGGCTTGTTCGTTTCTAATAGCCTGAGCTTGAGTTTTTTCATTTCTAAGGGTCTGAGCTTGTTCATTTCTAATAGTCTGAGCTTGAGCTTGTTCATATCTAATAGCTTGAGCCTGGGCTTGTTCAGTCCTAATAGCTTGAGCTTGGGCATGTTCATTTCTAATAGTTTGAGCTTTAGCTTGATCGTTTCTAATAGCCTGAGCTTGAGCTTGATCGTTTCTAATAGCCTGAGCTTGAGTTTTTTCATTTCTAATAGCTTGAGCCTGGGCTTGTTCAGTCCTAATAGCTTGAGCTTGGACATGTTCGTTTCTAATAGTTTGAGCTTTAGCTTGTTCGTTTCTAATGGCCTGAGCCTGGGCTTGTTCGTTTCGAATAGCCTGAGCTTGAGCTTGTTCATTTCTAATGGCCTGAGCCTGGGCTTGTTCGTTTCTAATAGCCTGAGCTTGAGCTTGTTCGTTTCTAATAGCTTGA
>LSSN01000295.1:12242-32101 GCA_001970855.1 Smittium culicis
TTTTTCATTTCTAATAGCTTGAGCCTGGGCTTGTTCAGTCCTAATAGCTTGAGCTTGGGCATGTTCATTTCTAATAGTTTGAGCTTTAGCTTGATCGTTTCTAATAGCCTGAGCTTGAGCTTGTTCGTTTCTAATGGCCTGAGCTTGAGCTTGTTCGTTTCTAATGGCCTGAGCCTGGGCTTGTTCGTTTCGAATAGCCTGAGCTTGAGCTTGTTCATTTCTAATGGCCTGAGCCTGGGCTTGTTCGTTTCGAATAGCCTGAGCTTGTGCTTGATCGTTTCTAATAGCCTGAGCTTGAGTTTTTTCATTTCTAATAGCTTGAGCCTGGGCTTGTTCAGTCCTAATAGCTTGAGCTTGGGCATGTTCATTTCTAATAGCCTGAGCCTGGGCTTTTTCGTTTCGAATAGCCTGAGCTTGGGCTTGTTCGTTTCTAATAGCCTGAGCTTGAGTTTTTTCATTTCTAATAGCTTGAGCCTGGGCTTGTTCAGTCCTAATAGCTTGAGCTTGGGCATGTTCATTTCTAATAGTTTGAGCTTTAGCTTGATTGTTCCTAATAGCCTGAGCTTGAGCTTGTTCGTTTCTAATGGCCTGAGCCTGGGCTTGTTCGTTTCTAATGGCCTGAGCTTGGGCTTGTTCGTTTCTAATAACCTGGGCTTGGGTTTGTTGATTTGATTGGAGTTGGACATGGCTGCTGCTTTGGATTTGAGACTGGTCATATTTTTGGCTCTGAACTATATCAACTCTTTGTGTTTGAGATTTATTAGCACTTTGAAATAGCGGTCGTGTATGTAATTGGTTTAGCGGTTGTCCTTGTGCTGAAATTTGGCTTTGGGGCTGGTTAATACGCTGAGATGAAGGCAAAGCGGTTGAGTCGGGATTGTTTTTGCTTAGGTTTTGGCCATGGTCCATTGATACATTATTGCCTTGAGGAACAAAGTGTTTATTAGAAGCAATATGAGAAAGAGGAATATATTGGCTATTTAACTGGCTAATCTCTTCAGATCTTAATTTGTTTGTAGAAAAAATATCCGAATTTTTTTGATTACTATTAAATGTTTGATTATTAGGCTGGATAGTATTCTGTGACTTAGGAGCAGGGGATAAATACTCTTGACTTTTAAAGCCAAAATTAGATGAGTTTTTATTTCGAATAGTGTTCTGGTTTTGATTACCAGAAAGATATGGGTTAAGATTTTTTTGGTGAGAATTTAAATGAACTGGCTTTATAAATTCTGTTTGGCTTCTACTTGAGCTGTTAAATCGGTTTTGAACTGAGCTACCGTTTTGAATGTTGGTCTGAGCATTATAGGTATCTTGTAAATGAGTATCTGCTGGCTTTTGAGGTGGATTATAACTATTCGATTGCCCTTGATTGGTAATAGAATTTTGAGACTGGCTTGCATTAAGGTAATTGGTGTGATTTTTAGCAATATTCAAGGCTAAATATAAGGCATTTTGCATTTCAAGAGGATTAATAGACTGATTAGTTTGTATATAATTCTTATTATTATTTAGGCTAAGATTTCTATGCCTGTTCTCAAGAATGTTTTTCAAAGCAAAATTTAAATGTTGTTGAAATTGAATCTTTTCATGTATTAGGGTTCGCTTCTCTATTTCTTTTTGAAATTGCTTTTTGAATTCATTTTTGAATTGAAGAGTATTTATGGCTTGGATATTATCGGGCGAATTTGTTGGATATAAATTTGAAATTACTGGTGGTCTGGGATAATTATTAGTCGAAATATATGAGAACTGATCTGTAGCTTTAATTTAAAAAAAAATAAAATACAGATATAAGTTGAATAAACTAAATTTTTTATGTAATATTGGTAGGTAATAAATATGTTAATAATAGTAATCAACAAAAACCTTTATTTTGAATATTAGGTATGTTATTAGTGTATGGGCCGAGCGGAAATTGGGATGCTGATGGAATCGAATTTGGGGCTGAGAGGTTATTAAGATTAGAAGTCTGAATTGGGTAATTTTGATTTTTTATATTATTAATTTTTCTAGGAAGTTCAAGCGTCGGATTATATACATAAGAATCTGCAAAATTGAAGCTATCTGACTTCATATCATTCGTACCTTTTGAGCTCAGTCCTTGATTGGCAGGGCTCTTGGTATCAATATATTTACCATTAATTTGTAAATTTGGATCTTTAATTTGTTTGTCTGAACCTGTATTAATGGAATCTGAGGTCAAAGAATCGATATTTTGATGAGAGTTTGAGCTAGTGTATAAAGAAGATTGTTGATTTGGTTTAAATTTCTGAGAGTTTTGAGCGTCTTCATTTTGTATATTTATATCATTTGGATGTACAGGGAGATAGGGGTTAATAATTTTTCTAGGATTTGATGAATTTTCCATAGAGTTGTTGGTGATGGAAAAGTTATCTGTATACGGTCTAGGCTTACTTTGCTGATTCAGTAGATTTAGGTTATTTCCAGCACGATCCTCGATTTTTTTTGGTAAGTTTAGATTATGTTGGTCCATACTAGGGGGAATCTATCTAAGGGGCTTCTGGTTATATATACCATAACTGGTGTTGTTTTAGGGGAGTATTTTCTCTGTAAATTTTTGCATCCAGCTTTTGGTTGGCAGTTTCGCGCCAATTACCACTTACTCCCATTCGCCCAATACACAGATCAATTAATAATTACACTCATTGGCCAAAAAGTGCGCTATTTAAATAAATTTTTTTGATTTAAACTAATGAATTACCTCAAACTACATTCTACTAGATCAATTTTTACCCTAAAAACCACTTTATTTCTTTTTTTTTTAATCTACATAATAATGTTTACAACAGTGATATATGCAAACTCCAAATGAGCACTGTTTAATCCTTTCGCTAGCGGTAGACTATATTTGATCTACAAAATACATCCAACTATACTCAATAAAAATACTTTAATTCATTGACCTTAAGAAATATTGGTTAGTTTTATATTAACAGCGAATAAAATATGTACTTTTAAATCATAAACTAATCAATAAATTCGGATTTTATAAGACTGTTGGACGAGTAAGGGCTAAATCTTTTGTAAAAAATATATTTCATTTATTTACTTGGGATATTAACGACGAAAAAAAACTACATTCAGAACATCTAATTAGCTTAATATTAAACATGTGACTTAAAAGGCTGCATTAATTGAACATGTGATTATTATAAAATCAAAATACTCTTAGACAAACATTATCTAGAATTTTTTGTTACTTGGCACAGAATACAATTTAAACAATAATATAGTTTGTTGATTTTCTGGTTAAGCTGTGTTTTAATTGCAAGAAGTATTTTTCGCTTTTCCTGAATAATTTTAAATAAACATTCCATTATAGTAAAGTGTAATTGTGAGAAAAATAACGTATAGTATAATAAATATTATTAGGATAATATTAAACTAATAACATCATTATAATTATCGCTAAAATAATACTATTTTTATATAAAGATTATTAAAAAGTTCATATAATCTATTAAAAAGAAATACTATCTCTCTCTTTCAGCAGTTTGGTCAGTGATAATGACCTATATATTTTTCATTAGCACCTCGTAAATAGAATTCAATTGAGTAAAAGAATGAAAGGCTTTATATCTTAAACTGAAAAGATTTCTAAGATTCTAGCATTTTAAAATACTATTATAAACTACCTATTATCTTGTGTAAATTCAAATTTCATTAGTTTGATTCAATTTATTGATAAATATATCTAAGCTACCATCAAAAATATCCGCGAGATATAATAAATAATCTTGGAATAGCTGATAATTTTTCAATTTTTATCTTTATTGGAGTTTTTTACTATAAATTTATTTGTTTAAAAGAATTTTTGGATAAAATATTCTAATATATATTCATCAAAACTAATTAAAATAGCTGGATATCAGCTTAACGGGTTTATGATGTATCTGGTGATATGGAGTAAGTGAATGTCTTATAATAATATTAATAAAAAAATTAATTATTGTTAAGAGTTATTAAATATTGCTAAACACTTAAAATAGTAGCCTTATCTTATAATTATACATTTGTTTGAGGCATAAAGAAAGAACTATAATAAAAGAGCAAATTTACTCGGAATTATAATCTCACTTGAATGAGATTAATAAAAAGCGTGTTAATCAGTGTTGAGCTGGTAAAATTTGGGTGGTTGTATTTATTTAAATAAACTTTTGATGATATAAAACAATTGAATAGAGAGTAAATAAGATTGAAAATAGATATGAAAGGATACTCCAAATAATAATAATAATAAAATCGGAGGCGAAATCTTCAAATTTTAATTTAAGAAAAATTGGGCTATAATTCTTAATAAAAAATAGAAATAATTTTCCCTTTGGATAAAAATAAAAATCTGTGAAATTTAAATAGAAATAAAATATCCAGGAAAACTATTTTCTATTTTTATGAAGCTTTTTGGAAAAATTATTATAAATAAATTAAAATAATTGCTAAAAGCATAGAATACTTGTTCTTTTTATTATATAAAAAAGAAATAACATTAATAAGGCTAGAAATAATAGTATAATATGCGCTGCGAAAAACACGGGGATATAATGAAAGTTTATTTAGATTCCTTAACTAAAAATTTTAATATAAGCACTAGATTTTTGAGATTAAAAATATAGGGGGCTCTTGATGAGTAAAGAACTTTAAAATTACATTTGTATTTTTCTATTTATTACTCTTTACATGTATTATTTGGTAAAATTAAGATTTTTTATTGGGTAGTAATTTATTATCAAATTTTACACGCTATTAAACTATAAGACATTCACTCCATATTGAAGCCCACATCAAGTTAATACTATTTTTATAAAGTGCAAATAACAATTTTATTGATATGTAATAAAACTATTAGGTAAACCTATTGAATTTAAATAGTGCTTTTTTATTTATATAAAATAAGAAATTCCTAAAAAAATAATTATGATATTACTTATTTCACATTGCTTCTGTTATCTTATTTTTAAGAGTCTGTATATTAAAATCATAACATCTGCGTGTATTGGATTTGACGCAAATAATAATCATTAAAATAAAAAATAAAAAAATGATAATCAGATATTTATTTAGAGAATAAAAATCTCTATTTGTAGTAAAATATTCTAGAAATTATTAATATCAAGTTAATTTAAAAAAATTCTGATTTTAATATTTCAGACGTAATAGATTATATTAATTTCTAATTTTACTTACAAGATAATCTTTCGTTTGTTTGAAGTTATATGTTATTAGTTAATTTAAATTAGTCTATAAAAAAGCAAAAAAGGTTAAAATAAAGTGTTATCATATTTATTTTAATACGGTAATCTATTAATAAAATCAGTGAACTCCTTTTAATTAGTTTATGATAATGAATTTATTTTTAAAAAAGGTTTATACAAAGATTATAATTTAATAATACGTGCTATAAATATAAATAATCATCTTCAAAATTTTATTATATTATTTATTAGTAATATATAAAAACTATTTAAATAAAAAATCTCGCAAGTATCTAAATTTGACCTAATAAGCTCTGGGATATTGATTAAATATGAAATATTTTAAATTCTTATTGCTTTGGGTTCTGATGTTAAAAATTATGGAGAAAATTCCATCAGTTAAAACTAATTCATATATTTACTTTCTGCTATAGCAGAGATGATCAAACATGAATATTATGATAACCTCTTATAGCACTATTAATGTGTAATATACTGTAATTTTATTATTATTCATATCAGAATAGATATAAAAAATACTAATTAAATCTTGGATAAGGATTTTAAGGAAATTATTCCTCAAAAAATTTCTAAATTCCGATATTATCGACTCTGAAAGCGTGCAATTACGACTGGTATAAAAAATATAATAATGTAGTTATACAATAGCATACTAATATTAGTGAAATTTTAATTTTTTTACACTTATATTATTTATTCTAATATAAGTTCGTAGATGAATATCACGACAAAGAAAGAAAAGTATATCTTTAAACTACAAATAAATAATAAAGTAAATCTGATTTCCTAGAATTCAGATTTAATACTAAAAAATATTATGTTTCATTTGGGCAGTTTTTTTACAAAGAATATAGCTTCTTTGCATTATTTTTATGTTGAGGTGATTGTTTATATTAATGATTTTTAAATCTGTATTTTATTTTAATCACTATATCTTAAATCTATATTTTAATATTCTTATATAAACTTTAAGAAGAAAAAATTCTATAAATAGATAAGAATAATACCATAATAATAAAAAATCCAACAAAAACGTCATAATTATCTTATAATAACATTATCAATTTTTTTAATAATAATCGAATCCAAAAGAAAAATCCCTAGTGAAAAACTATAATATACACAAAAGATGGGTGGAGAAAAGGGAATTCTCAGACATAAGTCTAAACAGAAAATATTTATTTAAAGAGAAAAAATTAAATGTTAAGTGAAAAATTGTTATAATTCGTTAATAATATCTACGTTTCTCTAATTTATAAATTAAAATAAAAATTATTATTTAGAAATTGCTAATTTTTATCTTTCAATCCTAATTAATATTTTAATTTATTTATTATATCATCTTTTTTATTAAGAGATATTAAATTAATATATATTATTAAAAATATTGAAAAAAATATTGAAACAAACTTATTTATCTTTTATTGAGTTTTTTATAACATAAAATCTATATTTTAAATCATAAACAAGTGTTTTTAATTATATTAAATTTGTACATCTATTAATTTATCTAAATAACATAGTGAAAATTTTCACTTTGAATCTTTAATAGTTTTATGATTTTAAGGTATAAATAGATTATTTTTCATTTCCAATAGATCAGGATTATATATCAAAATAAACTAATGGTAGATTTTAGGTATATTCTGGTTTCTTATTTCAAAATGTCTAAATATAATCGAGTATATATAACTACATTAAAAACATAGATAAATAAAAGAATTATAGGTTTTATGTTCTATACCTGCTATAAAATTATAGAATAATAATCAAGGTTTTTATATGATATTATAAGAACGTTTAAAAAATTCCACTTATAAAGCTGCTTATTAAATGTATATAAATGTATATAAATTTCATATTAAGTTTTAATATAAATAATTTTTTTCGTTTTTTTTATACTTTGTATATTTTTAAAACTGGATGAAAATATAAAAATTATAAAAAAATATTAAATTGCTAAAAAAATTTAAGAAACTTCTTAAATTACAAAAAAATTTGCTATTAATTAAATTATACTAATTCAAGAGTGAGTCGGATATTTTTCTCTATTGATCTGAACAGTAAATATAATCAAACATTCGTATTTAAAATATTAATATAACTTGTTAAAAAATTTTATATAAGGCATAAAAATTAATATAAAATCAATAATACTAAATATAATTCTAATATATCTATATTTAATAATTATTATTTGCTAAATGTGAATTTGTTCTATTTCACGTCAAATTTTATGATGTTTGTTCTAAAAAAATTCATACCTACAGCTAAATTTAAAATTTTTATCATGATATATCACTACACAATTTCTTTATCCAAGCTCAGATTCTGGAATACACCAGATTCTATACTAGGGGGGAAAAAAATAAAAAAGACTCTAGATCAATAGTGACCAAGTTAGTATTTCTAAATTTTTCATTATTTGTGCAGCTTATAGGTAACCCTAATTATTTATTACGCGTATATAAATTTTAAGTATATATATTATTTAAATTTTTTTCTATGGTTAGAGATAAATATTATGATCATAGTCCCATATAATTCTTGAGTTTTTTAAAACTCATTATCAACAAAAATTTAAAGTTATTGAAAATTTATCGCAAGAAAATTATTCAAAATAAAATACTAATATGTATTGGTTGTTTTTTTAAAGACAAAATCTTCATTAATTAATTCTTATAAAGATCTTTCAAATCATAGGTCGGGATAAACTCGAAATTCTCTTAAAATTAGAATAAATTTCGATAAATTACAAAAACTTATTGTCCTTGAATTTAGATGTGTGTTAATAAGATTGAACTTAATATGTTATCATATGAAATCTAAGAACCCATAATGCGATTTTTTTTTATTTTTTAGCTTGATTTTTAATCGACTCTTGAATCCTTTTTATATTTTTATATATTTCCTGTTATCTGAGACTGTAAATAATTCCAATTTTATAATATGAGTATATGGTAATTGAACTCATAAAATAAAAATATTACTATTAGTATTTTTTTTATCGAGATAAAGGTATCGAATGAAGGAATAAAAAAGATATGATAATCATTGATTTTTTTAGTTTAAATTAATTCAAGAATTTTTTTGAATTAATAACTTAATTTGGCATACCAGCGAATAAAATAATTTTTAAACGCCCTAAAAAATTAATTTCGATTTAGTAAATTACATTATTGTGCTACTCTAGTTTAATTTTTTTCTTTAAAAAATACTTTAAAAATAAAATAAGGAACAATTAGGTGTATAAACTTGATAAATTTAAATTTTTTTTACTTTTGATATTATATATTACTGAATTTTAATGAATTTTTAATTTTTATATGATCTAGTTCTAATAAAGGCGATTTTTAATCAAATGAAATTAAAAAATTATACCTAAAGTATCTTTTATCTGGACCAGTTTAAAAACGCGCTATTTTATTAGTGATATGCGATGATAGCACCTCCTCCCCTTACTTATCTAAAATTTTAATACCGGTACAGATGCTAATTTTCTTGTTGAAAATATAAATAAAAAATATTTTTATCAGGAATATTTTTTCTTTTTGAATTTTTTGGCGCGTCATATTCTTTTAATTTTTATTGAGGAGTTATTAGTATCAATAAATGAAATTTAAAATCTATTAGCTAAAATATTAAATTAATATGATGAAACTGTTATCTAGAAAGATTGAAATAAAAGTATTGTTTCATGTTTCTCATTACATTTAATTATTAATAAAATCTATCCCAGACGAAGAAAGTTATTAATATTTATATATAATTTTCATATTTTTATTTAAACAAAGTCTAATTAATTCTAAATAAAATTATGAATTCAAAAAACCTAATATCCTAAAATATATTAAGGTAAATTAGATTAAGTTTCTAAATTTCAAGGAAAATCATAATTAAAATCATTATTGATTCAGATTATATCATAATATAGACCAGCTATTATACTATATGTCATTTATGATCGTTATTATTACATATGATATTAAATATCGAATTAATAACACAATAATATTATTCTTTATATATCATTGTGTCAATTGAATTTATATCTAGCTCAAATGATTTCTTTATTTTAATCTGTAGAATTAATTTGACCCCCCCCCCTTTCAGATAGTTTTAAATTCGTTTAACCGTAATAAAAATAATTTTGTAGTAAGAAAAAAGTTATGAATTTTAGATGGGTGAAAAATTTTCTGAATCGAAATATTGAATCTAGGCATTTTATAAGATAAAATAAAAACAAGAAAGCGAAATGAAATAAAAAGGGGTTTTTTATTCTTCTTATTCTTCACCTTAAGAATCAGCTATAGGTCTTTTTTTAATTAATTACTTTTATAGATAATACCCATTTATTATAATATATAATAATAAACTAAAAATCATAAAATACGATATTAATTGTCATTTATTATATGATAATAGATATATAGGTGCTAATTTTACCCTCGGAAAACTTTCTAGATCGTAGTTTACACCAAAATTGTAATTTTTTTATTTAATAATGAAAAATCAGATACTTAAATACCAACAAACTCATCCGTTTTTTTTTCACAGATAATTTATATTGAAAAAAATAAAAGAGATTAAAATACATATTTCAAAGCATAAAAAAATTGTTACCCATATACCCTAAATCTATCTAATAGCTCCACGCCTATTGTGAATTTGTTCAAGGGGGGATTATATATCACTTACATCCCGGAAGTTAAGTTATCTGTATACATGGTTTCCGTTCAAATTTTTCACTATTTCCAGCTTAAAATTGAGACCAGTAATTCAAGCAAGAGATCGCGATGAGATTTTTTAGGAACCCAAAATATATTTTTGCGAATAACTACTATCGCGATTCATCGGAATTTAAAAGCTAAAAATAACTTTAAGAGCGGATCGAATAAGTTAAAAACTGATAAATGCTTTGATTTATGACTATTTGCTACATAATGCAGTATAATAATATATGATTTAAAGTCTCATTTATCTTTATCCTAGAGAAAAATTAAATTAAATTAAATTTTATTTTATTTTGAGTTTATTGTTTTGGCTTTGGCTAGACTTTGACCAATTTAGTAGCTGTTGGTTTGCATTCTTTCGAAGTTCAGAATTCTAATCCTACGTTAAGGATGCATTGCGGTGAGGCCTACCCAAATGCATATATTTCTAAATTTTCGGCTAATAGCTTAGTTTTATATTTTAGAATTGCAATTTTTTACCTTTCTCGTGATGAAAAAAATCAAAATTTAACAATTAGCGATTTTGAGACAGTATTTATTGATCCGCCTGGAGCATCCAGTCAACCCAGGTAAATTTATGGGCCTTAATAAGGAGCTGGTTCGCAGGAAAACTGATAATATGAACATTTAATTTTGGATAAGCTTTATTGTGTCATTTTTTTCGACCTTCGAAACCCATTAGGTTTCCTGATCAATGATAATCTGAATGAAGTTAAATCAAATTTCTCATACCGAAGGTCTCGCAAAAATAGCCCAAATTTATAGCAGGACCGAATTGATAAACCGAATTTTTAGTTTGGTAAGCACGTCTTAGTGGTTAAAAAAATATAATAAATCATTAATTGCCTTCTGAGCCTTCATTTTTTTGTGGTTTATAGTAACATTCACACTCAATTTGTGATTATTTGTATAGCACAAGTGGATTCAATGGTCCGTTGTGCTAACATTCCGCCACCGCAGTTACAGACAGGTCTATTAGTCATATGTTATAGTAATTATCACACGCTTGTAGGCATTCTAAACTGTTTAATAGGTTTCCGGATACCCAGAGATGGCATCTATTAAGGTATTCTGATTTTCTGTGGTGTCGTATTGAAGCTTTATATTCGGCAAACAGTAGTTCTAATATTTTAATTTGTAGTCCAGTATCTTCCATGCCTGATATTCTCTTAAAAACTTCACTAATAAAAAAATTTAATAAAATTGGTAAGGGAAAACGAGCTAATCGTAATCCAAAGAGATATTTGGAGGGTTCTGAGAATTTTTAACCGATCCTAAATGTGATTTTGAGTTTTTTGTGCGTCCTGATGATATTTTTTTAGCAATTTATCGCTGATATCGATTCAAAGGAGCTTGTATAAAAATGTTAAATTAATATTCATATAGTGTACCTTGCTATAGTCTATACCGTAGTTCGAATATTGTGAGTTTCTTACTTTTTGAAGCATCATTATTTTGTATAGAGCGGTGGCTTTGCCCGAAGGCTCTTGGTTTTTGTGAAATATATATATATATATTTTGCTAGAATATGATATTTCTTGTTGATTGTAGCAAGTTTTGTAGCCAAAATCTTTTTCATATGCTTGATGAGTGTAGGGATCAGCGATAATCCGATAAAATTTTTTGAGATCCTTCATTTCACCCTTCTTGGGAACAGTCACTACCACACTTTTCATCATGAATTTCAGGATGTTTCCAGTCTCTCAAATTAATTAACGATTTAGATTTTTTTTTTCTAGATTAAATGTTGGCAATTTTTCGTCGATCGCCAATTTCTAGATATCTCACTGAGATCATTCAGCTCCCTGATCCTTGTTACTTGGGGGTATAATTGAGAGCTGTGATGTTACCATGACTTTTGGGTGAGTTATTGAACTCTGAGAAGCAGTCAGAGTCACCATAAAGCATCAATTGCCGCACATATGGAGTACGGCTATTGGAAATTGTGTATTTTACTAGATCTCTAAAGTGAAGTTTCGATGTTAGTAGTTTTTTTTTTTTCGTTTTCAGTCACATAATTTTTTTTTTCAAGTTGTATACTGGGCCGCTGGAGACGCACTGGAAAGTGTTATTAGCGGACGATTTGATATAGTTCCTGAATTCATTGGGAGATGTTGTTAAGTAATTGATCGGTGATCATTATCAGATTTTTGTTGAGTGCAGTTTAATCACCTGCTCGAATTGACGTATTTACGATTTATTATAAATTGGAGTAATTTTTTACTGGTATGTTTTTATTTGAAATTTTTTTCAAATATTTTTTATGTGTTTTATTTATTTATTATTTATTATTTTCCAGTTTGTTCTTGGATAGTACTTCTTTTACATTATAAAATTAACAGAGTTTCCTGAATCAATTATTCAAGATTTAATTGCTAAAGAGCTTTTTTATTTTTATTTTTCGAGATTGAGCATTTTTTGTTAGTATTAATCAATACTCTAGATTTTTTGTTTCGGATGTAATTTTATATGGGTTGTCTACGTAACAGTAGCTTCGATCTGGTATTAATATCTTTCTATTTTCACTATAAACTTCTTGGTGAGAATTCCCGTACTTTTTGTAGTAGATTAACACATAATATAAGTGATTGTTTTCGCAATGTGTATTCTGCACTTATTTTGAAAGCAATTTGTGGAATATGTTGTGCAATCTTATCAGTTCCTATTGAACTTTTCGTTTGAGTATCTCTGGAGAATGCTACTATATTTACGATTCAAAATATTGAACTGATTGACTGAACAGGAGAGTGGTAATATTTCTAAAGAAACTACATTCATGGTGCAAGTTGTTTATTTAAATATTATCATTAGTTATTATACTTTGACGGTCATCCCTTAAATTTAATTAAAGGATTCTGGAAACATGAGGAGAACGAGTGAATTTGATGCGTTAATGTTGATACTTTATATAGATTCATCAATCATCCCAAGCTGATTTAAGCAGGATTATCTATCAAATGCTTTAATCTATGATGTGTACGTAGCCACTGTTTTTTTTTTTTTTGATTCGCAATAACAATTTAGGTTAAGCCTTCTAACTCAGGATCCATCTTCTTTGGTGGATCTGAATAGTCAATTTTTATCTTTATGATGGAAAATTCTTTGATTGTGAATGATAGTAAATCTAACAACTCATAACAAAAAAAAAATTCAAACCGGAGTAATAGCGAATATTGCGGTAAATGTGAATCTTTTAGAGTTCACAAAAAGTATTTCTGTTTATTTAAGGAGAGTAAATATCTTTCATGGTCACATTGAAATAAAATTTGGCGAATTTTTCGTCAAAAAAATATTATTAATAAACCATTTTAACCAAATTTTGTATCTTTAAATAGATTATCCGAAAATTTTTGCAAGTGCTGTCGAGGTATTTGATATTCCCGATTTCTTAAAAGATTTATTTAGAAACTCTTTGTAGCTTATAATCTTTTCGGGCTTTCATGTGAAGTATGAATTTATATTGGGTAAGTGCTATGCTTGAATATTTCTATTTTTCGGTTTGATTAATTGTAAAAGTATCGTCAGATTTTGGAAATGAGGTTGGGAGGGAAGGGTGGTGTGTGTTTAAATTATAGTGATATCAGTGGTAACTAAGCGATAGATGCTGTTAGGCCTCTTAGATTAATATATTATAACGATAAATTTAAATAATAAAACTAACTAAAATATGATATGTATTATTAAAGGAATGTCGAGAAATTATCAATCTTTGCTTTTTTCATTTCAATGGAGGTGAAATAATAATAAAATGCATTTGTTACTGTACACATATTGTAATATAATAATAGTATACATTTACAAATTTTATTGCGCTATTTTTTGCAATCACATCGCACGAAAGCTATAAATTGGTTCACCAAGAGCAAAATGGCTTATAAAGTATAATCCCTAGAATCTATCGATATGAATCTATATAAAAAATGGTAATGTAATGCAAATTTAATTTTTGGAGATTAGAAAATGTCAAGGCACCATTTGAAAAGTCATTTTAATTTTCAAATGGCCGTCCTAATTCATCTTGTTCCCCTGAAGAACAATAAGTATAACTATGAATTATATATATTCCAAGTCATGTTTTTCGGATACGTTTTATAGTTTTTAATTTCTATGATTAGTATTGACAAGTAAGGTGCAAATGACAAGAATTTATAGTGCACTCATAAAATGTAAACTAGAATTAGACTTAAAATATCTCACTAACTACTTTTTAAAATATTAAAAATGATAAAGATAGTGAAAAAAAAAATTGGAATATAGAAATTTTTATTAAGTAGGTGGAGGATAGGCAGTTTAAGCATGTGACGATGAGCGTGAAGCATGGTTTAAGAAGATGTGATATCACAAACAAGCATTATCTTTAACATTTTAACTCTTTCATGGGAGGTAGATTATTTTTAATCCTGCAAATCTAGCCAACTGAGTTCAACTAAAATAATATAATTCCAAGATTTTACACGATATTGATATATTGAATCATATTAGTAAATAATTAATGTGCTTATAAACAATAAACGAATTAATAAATTCCTTTTTTTAAGAGTGTTGGACGAGAAAAAGTTAAAGATCAGCCAATATTTAATATGAGAACGAATAGAGAATAAATTCAGGTGTATCAGCTT
Source organism: Smittium culicis (assembly GCA_001970855.1). Lineage (NCBI taxonomy): Eukaryota > Fungi > Kickxellomycota > Harpellomycetes > Harpellales > Legeriomycetaceae > Smittium > Smittium culicis. The sequence goes on from LSSN01000295.1 coordinate 26,832, forward strand.
GGGGGGGCTTAATTTTTTCTAGTTTTCTTTATTGATAATGAATATTGTTCTATTTACATTTTATCTATAGATGTAAAACTGATAAAAGATAATAATGTCTAAAAATGGGGATACGGCAGAGCCAAGTATCCAAGGTAAAGCAGGGATTATATGATCCAGCTCGGTTGATTCGGCGAAGAAGGATATTATGTATGCGATGTTTGAAGCGAGTGTTAGCGCAAACATGATTATTGATAGGCCTTCAACGGATTTAGTTTTGTAGTTTTGCATTATTTGAGGAACTCTTGAAAAGGCGTAAAGTAATGCGCTAAGGTAGCCAAACAGTTGAGGCCAAAAACTAAGTTCATAATCGTTTGTGAATGTCTGGATGTCGAATTATTTCAGGAGGTAAAAAAAAAAAGTAATTGTTAGTTAGGGTAAATTTATCGTATGGGGACAATAAAGAGTAAATGGAAAAAAGTAGATCAATAATGTCTTAAATATGTAAAAAATAAATACCATATCTATTCCCACAGAGTAGAAATAAAAGACTACGATCATTGCAAATATAACAGATGTTTTGAAAAGTAGAGTATTGATTCTTTTTGACATGGAATGAGTGGCAGGAGACGGAATAGAATTAGAGCTTCCAGAATCAGTTGCTTGCACAGCACCGTATGAAGTGGTGGTAGAGTTGATATTTGAGGAGCTATTATCGTTGGGTGCAATGAGCTGTTGACTTTGGGCTATTGTTTCTTCGGAGTCCGATTGTAAAAGTTTTCCATCCTTATAATAAAAGCGATAGTAGTATGTTTGGGTTATGATAATAATATCAGTCAATAAAAAGTATAAAGCTTGGACGATCGCAGTGAAAATAATTCCTTGCATAACTGAACCAGCAAAATTCAACAAGTCGGCAACCACCCAAATCCAAAGCATAATCATTGAGACAGAATCGCCGCTCTTGTTTACATAGTTTTCATATACTTGAGGGATGGTTACAATAGCAGAAAAGAGTAATGATAGATATCCAAAAAATTGGGATATAACATGTCTAATAGGAGATGTGGTAGTAATAAATATCATTGTAGGTATAGATAAAGATAGAAAGGAGTGTCGAATGTATTTGATTATATCTAGAATGGATAGATCAAGAGTATTTATAATATATTAGTACAATAGTTAAGAGGTTGGAGGTACAACAGGAAAAAATTAAATCTAGTATGTAAAAGGTTGCTTATAAAAAAAGGTATGTATCAAGAATAGTAGGAATTTATGTATTGGGGGGAGGGGGGTTGAATGCTTTGTGAGGAAATAGTTCGAAAAGGGAGTGTAGTCTCGCTTAATCAAGGGAGTCACCAAAAGATCACACAATTTCAAGAAAATAGGAGTGAAATATAAAAATATAAAAATTTTTTATTATTAGTGCGCCAAAATGCAGTTTGGCTTGAATTTATACAATGTAGCTTTTTTAGCTCCTCATTTTTTGGCTGGTATTTATTAGGTCAAAAATGGCTGCACATTTGAAGCAAATGAGGGCAGAAATAAATAGTGACAATTAACAGAAACGAAGTATTTTAGTGAGTAATTATTAAGATTACATTTAATACTAAACTTTATTTCAATTATGCAAAAAAAAAAGCCGATTTGTAAATTACAAGCCAATATAGAAAGCGAGTCTGGCTATAATCCAAAAGAGAGGAAATTCATACGCCAATGATTTTAGTCAATTCCGCAACAGGAAATAGAGTACTGTAAAAAAACGGAAGATGAGTCGGTATTTAATGCTCGACTTTAATTCCCAGGCCCTGTATTGGCAGGGAGAAACAGCAAAATATTTACATTTGCAAATACTTAATACTATATTCTAATAAAAAGCGATTTCAGTGGCAATGTTATTAAGCTTGAAACATTATTTCCAGATTTTGGCTTTGTAGCTCCTTGATTGTACAAAAAACAATCATCCAGCCAATTTCGGTCTTAATTTGAGGCCTTTTATCAAGCCTATCAAGAGTAAAAGCTGATTAAAGTAAACAAAGCTTCCCCCTTAGTGATTAATTTTTTAGCAATCCCTCACATCGAAATTTAATTAACAATGAATTTGCTTTTTTCGCGATTGAGTTTCAAATGCCCAGCATTTGAAACCTATATCGGTAAATATAACATTTGTTAAGCTAAATAGGGCATGGTAATTTGGATAGTAGCCCAGTTTCTGCCTTGATGTCATTTAAAGACCTGGCTGACTAATCTCCAATGCTTCCATATATTCAGCGACATTTCTACCAATTTAGCAATCGCACCACCAACCAATCATTTATACCATAACAATTCTATACTGAAAGAAATTCATTTTGCTTACTTGCTTCTAAATAATAAAGCGATTAAATAAAATAACACTCCTGTTTTATTCGATAGAGTCATTTCTTTCAATTAAAATAGTTAGAGTCACCTGAGCAAACGCATTTGATTCTTCGAATTATGAAAACAATCAAAGCATCCACGACTAACAATTAAATAAATAGCAAATACAAGTACAAACGCACTAGAAAACAATAGCTTTCTTACATGCATAATAAATTATGGTTTAAATATATTTTTAACCAACATAGTCTTTATTTATTTATTTATTTATCTATGTGTCTAGCTACCCATTTTTCAGCTCACACAGTGAATTTCATTTAAATTAAACCAAAGATTCCATGCAGTATACACCAGAATTTTTCTTAGATTATTAAGGAAAAATTTCAAACATTAATCCAGGATAATACAATCTATTTTCTAGATTATAGAAATCGATTATATATGCAATTTTTACCATATCATATATATTCAAATTAAAAAATATCAACTAGAAAAATTTTAAAGAATTATATATTTATTTGACTGTTCTATTAAAAGAGCTAATTAAAACTCAATTATCACTCTTACTAATATTATATCAAATTATTTCTAAAGCTTCAAACAACTTTAGTATAATGATCTTGTAATTTTTTTTTTCTGTGGGATAATAGAGATTATAAGCTGTACATTTTTAGATGCACTAGCAACATATCCTGCTATTTATACTTAATAATGGCATAAATAAATACATACTTTTTCCAATTTGACTAAATAATAATTTAATTTTTTAGTCCATTAGATATTATACACTAATTGAATTTAAGCCCCAAATAAATTTTGAAGTGAAGGAAAGATATGAATGAAAATGGTCCGCTCTTCAAAAGAATCTCCCATATATATAACGAATATATAACCATTGAAAATCCAATCATTTCTGTTACAATAACGCCAATTCAGTTAAAATAAATCCATAAACTTTTTTTTATGCAAGTACTCAATCAGTTACATTTTTTTATTAATATAAAGTATCTAAAGTATATCTATTTATTTATCATAAGGCATTTTATATTGATTCTGCCAATTCAAAAATGATAAATTTCTTTCTAAAACATATGTTGATAATGATGAAAATTATCAACCACACATATGCTATTAATCGACGAAATAATGATACAGAATGGTAGTGGAGTTTTAACATTATTACCCACACTAGTAGGTTAATATTCTAAAATTTTAGTACTTGTGCTTAATTAAAGGTCCTGGAAATTTCCCTCATTTATAAAAAAAGAAATAATATTTAGATTGTATCTGAATGAATTAATATCTGAATAAAATTATTACCTCTATAAAATGGATATAATTAAAATAGTAAATATATTCACTAAATATATAAATCTATAAATCTAATTGCAACAAATACGTGTAAGCATATAAATAAATGTGATTATAAATCCAATGATCTAATCATAGCCTCTTGCTGTATTTGAAAAATTGGTAGCAAATAAATAAGTCCAAGAACGGCGAGAATATTGAACACAATATCCATGAAAGAGATGGTATAATATGCGACAGCTCGCCCGATTCTGCAAAAAACGATAAAGTAAAGGCATTGTTAGATACTATTGAGAATATAAACATTTTCATTGATAGTCCATCGCAAGATTTGGCCTTCTTGTTTCTCAATATTTGTGGAAGTCTTGATCCAAGGTACAAAATCAAACTGGCATATCCAAATACCTGTGGCCAAAGATCCAAGTCACCAACCGATTCGATTATCTAATTTAGGATAAAAATAGACGTTTTATAAAAGCTGATACGATAAAATACTTTTTTTTTATATCTTTAAAACTATATATCCAATTTAGATTTTCAGCTTACGTCGTTTGGGTTTGCGCTTAAAAGGCTATGTAACAACAAATATAACGAAACCACAGGAACCGCCAATGATGTAATCGTAATAATGAAAAGTTGTTTACGGTCGTTATATCTACGGTCCTTAAAGTCATCAAAAATTACTTCACAAGAATCAGAATCTTCAATTGCACCGTATGATAAGGTGTCGCTATCTTTGTAAATAATAACTTCTTCTTCGGGAAAAAAGTCAATGTTTGAAAAATTTGTAAAAGATTGTGATATATGTAAAGAAACGCTGCTAATACTAATTCCATTAATTCGAGATGATATTTTGACCCCATCTTCGTAATATATTTTATAGTAATATGCCTGTACAGTTATGATTATATCCGTGATGAGGTAGTATAGAGCCTGTAGAATCGCTGTAAATATGATGTTCTGCATTACCGACCCCACAAAGTTAAGCATATCTGCAGCAAGCCATATCCACAACATCGCTATAGACAAAGAGTCGCCATTCTTGTTTTTGTAATTTTTAATTATTTGAGGAAAGTTTATTATCGCTGACGTGAAAATAGACACATACCCAAAAAATACTGACAAAGCGTGCCTGTTTGTCGCAGCATATATCAGGCCTACCATCCCTCTATTTGTTTTACTGTAATCTTTAGTATGTAAATCGAGTTTAAAGATAATACCACAGTAATTAATTAATCGTATAATTCAATTTTAGTTTCTTTGGAAGAGAGTTGTTGCTTGGAAAATTTCTTTTCTTCTAGCTAAAAATTCGTTTTTAATAAAATAATAAATATATGATATACACAAAATTAATCTTTTCTGACCTTTTCTATTTTTTTTTTATCAAAACAAAAATGATATTTTTATTTTCAAGACATTGGTTTTATACAAGCATTATAAATGATTTCTGTCAAGCGGTAGAAAACATTGCTGCTAATGAGCATTACTTTGAAATAAAATATACTATAACTTACTGTATTCATTTATTCGCTTACGTTCGTTTTTTTACAGTAAAGCTATTTTTTTTTTTTTATGGTCAATCACAAGGTACACTTACCGCGTATCAAATGCTTAAATTG
>LSSN01000297.1:0-32179 GCA_001970855.1 Smittium culicis
AAAAAAAAAAAAAACTACCTTGAAAATATTTGATTATAATTAATAACTAATATTGTATTATTGACCATTTTAATTGATGTAATAAATAGTAGAAGAGCGAGAGAGACGATTTTTAACTTTGGGATTTACAAATTTAAATGAAGGTTCATAATAAGTGCTTATTAAAGAACGAACCTTTATTTAAATTTTTAATTAAAGATAAAAGGAAATAAGTTATGCTATGATTTCACTTCAATTAAAATTCAAATTAGTCATTAAATCAACTAGCTATTATACTATATAGGTTGGAAAATGAAGTTAAAGTTAAAAAAAATGAGCCTTTTTTAGAGTTCTAGACTTTCTGAATTTAATAATCGATAGTAAAATAAGGTAGGGCTATAAGTAGAGGGTTAAAATAGTTTAAGGATCAGAGCTTGAGACTATTGTTCAGCAATTTAGGGCTTTTTTATGAAAATGGGATGACTTAATTATACGCTTTAGTTTAACTAACTAAGCTACAAGAGAAATGTGATATTTTCAATAATAACAATGCATTGGCTTGCATTAGTAGTATAGCGAATAGGAGTTAGATATAAAAAGCATATTTGATTTAGCATGAAGTGTACAAATAAAACGCAGCGATTAGAAATATTTAGTCACAAGGGGGATTTTACTCTTAATTTGGCTATTAATTTCCAATACTGTTTAGACTAGTATCCAATAGCTTATAGAGTTTGTAAAGTGTGTAGCCTATAATAAGAGTATTACTTTTACTCATAATTTTAATCAACAGGTGGAGGAGGGCTGACAGAGTTAATCACACATGCGTGATTCGCCAAGTGTTAGTAATAAAAATACCCTATTGGCAGAGAATTGTATGTAGAGTTAAAAAAAAGCATATTTGGAGGGAAGAAAAAATGGCCTGAGCTTATTATATTTTTCGTATTTTTTTTATTTTTTAGTAAAAGAGGCAAAAAAATAACAACTGTTAAAAAAATGTACGTAAAAAAAATTATTGTTTTAGATAAAAGAAATTATGCTTAAGAATTAAGTTGTAAATTTTCTATACTTTTTTCCAACTCAGCTAATTAAAAATCCGCTAAAAAGTCTCTAAATCGTGAACTTACTCTCTTCTTCCGCTCTCTTATTTTCACCGCACTCGTATTAATTATACATACTTTCTCTCTTTTGATACGTATATAGCACTCAGCCACTAATTTATCTCTGTATTTATCTGGTCTTCAAACCAACCTTTCCTTAATAACATCGGTACTATTGTATCAACTCCCCCGCATATATCCTTCACATGCATTTAATTTAGAGTCCTATCCATAACTTTATCTTACACTCCTCTACACCTTAGTAATATTAGAATGGATCGTTTGAATTCTGATTCAGCTACTCAGCTGCGCATTCATCCCCCTCCAGCTTATAATTCAGAGAATTTAATTTCTCCTTCTAACGAGCAAATCGACGCTTTTGCTCCTCTAAGTCTTGATGGTAGTAATGTTTCTGATAAAAGAAAGCTCAAACCAAAAAAAGTTAATAAAATCAATTATAACTCTTATGATATCGAGACTCCTACTTTATGTGGCCGTCCAATAAAGTTTCATTTTTTTCCCGAATCTGAAATCCCTGTCTTTACCCCTGACTATGACCAGTTTATTGACTTTAACAGCTTTGTTAAAGCCATAGAGCCTTTCGGCATCAACTCTGGTCTAGTTAAGGTCGTACCCCCTAAACAATGGAGGATTGAATTGGAAGATAAAATTTCCTCATTCAACTCGCAATCTACTAACTCTAATCAACACCCCCAAACTTGCTCATCAACTAGAAGCCCCACAAACGCACACAAATACTCCAATAAACATTCAAACTCATCTCCAATCCACACATCAAAAAATACCTTAAATTTAAATTATACTCTTAGTTCACCTAACGATTTCATGAATTCTAATCAAATTCACTCGCCTTTACCTGAAAATCCCATCAATACTAGTACAAACACATTTAAAAATAATTGTGATTCCAATAATAGCTCGAATATCACTCCTGTCAACAACAATGGCGCTTTAGCTGCTTTGTTCAAAAACGACAATTTCCCTGCATTTAGACCAATAGTTCAACACTTTGATGGCTCAAGGGGTGTTTACCGCCAATTTAACGTAGAATATTTTTTTAAAAACCTAAACTTGTCCAAATTCCTTCTCTTATCTGAACAACCTGGGAAAAAACGCCCAAATATTGGCGCTGAACGTCTTCCACTATCCTCCAAACCTAAAAATAACAAAAAGAATCCCTCCATTCCTCAACCTATCAATGTTTCTAAAGACCCTTTATCTGTAACTGAAAGCAGCCATTCTAATATCGACCCAAATTTCAATTTAAACGAATCCAGCTTTCAAGAAGGTATCGTTGTTGATTACAAAAATGGAAAAATATCCTTATCTGAAAAAAGCTCAAAAACTTTACTATCTACCCCGCCCAACGATAAGTCTAAAAATAAGCTCCTAAAACCTGATGTTTCATTCCAGAGTGTTTTCGACTTGCCTGATGAATCCACCCCAATCTCAGAAAAACTACTGTCCCATTACAGAGACGTCGAAAGAACTTATTGGAAAAACTTGCTTATTGAAGCCCCCATGTATGGTGCTGATGTTCCTGGTTCAATCTTTCCCCCTGTATCAGATTTTCCTCACTGGAATATCCGCAACTTGAACTCTATCCTAAGTAGGGTCAAAGTCGGAATATCTGGCGTTACCCAACCATACCTCTATCTCGGTATGTGGAAGTCTACTTTCTCCTGGCATCTTGAAGATATGGATCTCTACAGCATTAATTACATCCATTTTGGTGCCAGCAAAGCATGGTTCTCTATCCCAAGAAAAGATTTTAATAGGTTCCAATTAGTTGCCCAAGGCGCATTTGCCTCCGATTATAAAAAGTGTAAAGAGTTTTTAAGGCATAAAGCTTTCCATTTGTCCCCAAACTACTTGGCCTCACAAGGCATTAAAGTCAACCGCGTTGTCCATAACGCTGGCGAATTCATGATCACTTTCCCTTATGGCTATCACTCTGGCTACAATCTAGGCTTCAACCTCGCCGAAAGTACTAATTTTGCTCTTGACAGATGGATTGAAATAGGTAAAAAAGCCGATTTCTGTAAATGCATTCCCGACAGCGTTAAAATTAACATGGATGAATGGTTTGGCGATAAGCCTAAAAATCCCCCCAGTATACCATACGTCTCCCCCCCCTCTAAACCAACAATCAACATCGTTTACAAACAAAAAAAACGCGATAGTTCCGGATTCTCGCCACTACAACCTAACCCTATTTCCACAATCGATCTCATCGTCTCTAAAAGAACCAAATTTTCTCTCTCTAACCACATTCCATTCCTCGATATCCCTCCTAACACATGTTCAATTTGTTTCAACTATATAACTAGTAATTTTAGTCACTTTCAATGTTCCGAATGCTCAATCAAAATTCATCATGGTAATCTATTAAAAACTCTAATCTCCCACTTTTTTATTTTATTTTCTTAAAATTCCTTATTCCAATTCAATTATTACCCTTTTATTAATATTTTTTTTTTCGGTTCTGTTCTCAAAAATCTTAGATTGTTTACCTCAGTATAAAAATCTGCTGCTATCTAACAATACTTCTGTCACGCGCTATAAATGTGCGTCTTGCTTTTTCAAACAAGAGAAACCTGTAAGTCTATAACTAACCACTCAATTATATTTTTCATTCCCTCTTTTATAGTCACAATTTACTTTAATTCACCGCTAATCTTTTTTTTTAATCTTACCAGCTGTGCACATTTTGCGGAACATCTGGCGGGCTGCTGTTCCCATTAAGTACCCACAACCTTACTAGAAATAGAAGGTCTAGCAGAAGAATTTCCGAATTCTCTAAGAGACCTCACTTTGCACATCTTCACTGTTCTAAAGTCGTTAAAGAATGCTACTTAAACTACACTGTATATCCCAAAGATATTTCATCTCCTAGCCCAGACAGTACAAATAAACTCAATTATAATAATAGCACCGAGCTTTCCAAATCTTCTATTTATGCAAACGAACGAAAAATCGAATACGACACTAATATTTTGTCTGATGTCCCACTTCGCCAGTTACTGCCAAAAAACGGTGACAGTTTTACACGCAACGACTTGAAACTAATCAGGAACTCAAAAATTAATTCTATTACTATAAAAATACCAAAGTTTGAGAATACCAAAAACTTTAGCTATAACTTTAACTCTATTGATAGCAGTTACGCTTCTAGCGACAATAGTTCAGCTAATAGTATCAAAAGCATTGCTCCCAAGAATACCATAATTGATGCTGCTAGTCCAGATCTTAGTATTTCTACGCCGCTAATTGATAAAGTTAAACCCGTTGATGGATATTTAGGCGGTCTAGGCTACTCAATAGATGGAATTGAAGACTCTTTATCCATAAAGTATGCTGGAAATTGTTCTTATTGTAAGCCTCTAGACATTGATTGTATTTCATCTAGTGAAGGCAATACCCATGATGAAAATTATAATAGCTCTGATGAGCACAGTAATGCTATCAACGACGAGTCTGAAAACACTGGTGAAATCAATGATGGCGTTTATTTAATTTGTGCTACTGATGGCTGTAAGCAAAAAATACACCCTACCTGCGCCGCTATGTATTACTTGCAAAATCGAAGTGTTATTAGCAGCAAGAGGAATGTTGAGAAAAACCTGAATCATCCTATAAATTTAAGTGACTCAGCAAACCTTCTTTCCTCGAGGGGCCCACAAAATCTTATACCACAGACCATTTTATCCGAATTCACTAGTAATCACACGCTTTACAGCCTGACTGATGGTTCTACTACTCGTAATATAATCGGTTCTAATAATTCTCAAACAGCTTGCTATCCAAACTATCAACCAATTGCTCCACGTCCAACAAGCGTTAATCTAGATTCTATCATCCCATCTGTCTATATAAACAACAATACCGATAAACTTGCACCACTATATTTAAACAACAGCTCAAACGACAATTCAATTCTTTTAGAAAACAATCGATTTTCAAATTTAGCATCGCCAAAATCTAATCTTGAACTTTACTGCATCAACCACACTTTATAATAATTATTTATATAAAAAAAGAAAAAGAAAAAAAATACAAAATACAAAATATAACCTGATTTTATACCCTTAGTTCCTCCTAACTAATTGCTTTTTTTTTTTAAATTTTTTCTCCCCTTGTAAACAAAATAAGTCTAAACGATTATATATTTTTACTCTAGCCAACAAACTTTTTTCAGTAATAGAATCATATTTTTATTTAATTTTTTATTTTTACTCGATTACTATAATAAAAGGATGTTCTTCCATTTGCGAGAGATATAATTTTTTCTGTCTTGTATAACCAGAGTTCTTAGAATAGCAAAAAAAAGGGAGGGAAAAAAGTTGCGTATTCATGCTTGTTTTTATCATACCTATAAAACAACAAGCAGAATTAGCCTTATCTGGACTAGCAAAAAAAAAAAAAAGAAATCAAACTATAAATCAAACCTTTTGCCATTTATTTTTCACTTTTATTTAATGGTTAGAAAAATTCGTAGTTCAGAGCCAATATTTTTACTTGAGTTTTCGTATACTGCAAGGCAATGCAGTTCAATTAAAAATATTATTTCGTTAAAAATAAAATAATAAGCGCTCTTTTTCTGTTCGTGTGAATATTATGTCCTCTATTTGCAATTAGCTGCGGAAATAATAATCGAACCAGAGAAAATGGGATGAGGAAGAGGGGAGTGAGAGAGGAAGAAATAAGGGCAATGGTTGTATACCATTATTTCTTTTCCATTTAAGTTTAAAATATGAAATATAAAGTTTTGAAAAAAAAAAAGGATTTGATGTATCTAGAGCTTTATTTATTTATTTATTATTTTTTTTATAAAAAAATATTAAACCGTAACTGGTAGCGATAGAATCTAAAAGCAAGAGATAGTAAGGTAAATTTATTATTGGAGGTGCGTCAGTCGGCTTTGCATAAGCCAAAGAGCGATCCTCAGCTGGTCCTGGATAAAAGGCGACTGCTTGATTTGGTCAGGGATCAAACCTGTCCATGCGAGGTACCAATCTGCAACCTGGAATAGTCCTAAACGAACAGACTCAACGTTAGCATCAAAGCTGCTTTCGCGAGTTTTGCTGCTACTGTTAGTTGCATTAAGCTGTATTGTGGAAAGCCATGTTCGCAAATAAGAAGTGAATATCGGGATAAATTTCTTTTTAAAGATCAAGTTCCATTCATTAGCTCCGATTACATGATGCCACTTAGTAAACTCTTTGAATGATACAAGCGCGGATTTTGGCTGGTTTTGGGCATCAATAACTAGCGTTGGCTTATCAACAAGTTTTAGTAAAGTTGGTGTAATGAATTTAGAAACTAGTTGCGAATATTGATTTCCAATGCTATAATCATTTGAAATTGGGTTTGAGCTGCCTAAATGATGAGATTTTGCGTTAGAGCTAGTGGAGGTTGAATGAAGAGTAGATTTCCAAGGTAAGATTGCTGAAATGATGTAGTTTGAATTGAATTTGAGCTTAACTGTTGGAATATATAAATTTGAACTGTTTTGGGGGAACGAATTTAAAAACCAAAAATCAGTTGCATCGCCTAGAACCTTGAATACAGCAGGAATTATTTCTTCGCTAATAGTTTGTTCCGGCAATAGAGTAAACCAAGGATGTAGCCATTTATGTGGAAGATATATTTCTAAATTTTGAGATTTATTGGAATTTTGGCATATCGATGATAGGCTAAAAGTGGATAGAAAAGATAAAATTTTTGTTGAAATAGAGTTTTTTATAAGCAAAGATTTAATCGTTTCTGAAATTAGAGGCGACTCCCATAAATCGAAAATTTGCAATGCAGGTTCAGGGTCTAATACATCCCAATCAGATTCGATGAATTTTTTGATTTTGGGAACCCAGAATTGATTGACAACCAGATCAAATGGTGATAGTTCTGAATTAGAAGTATTGCCAGCTAAATATTCACCATCGTCAGCAGGCTGAGCGGAGAATAAAACCGAAGAACTAGTATCGATTACAAATGAATCATTTTTTTTTAAAGATGCATTGGAGTTTTTAATGATAATTTTTTCAGAAATGTAGGCATCATATAAGGGAGAGAATAGCGAATCTTTATATAAAGTTGGGTTTTCGTAGACGTTCCAACTTTCAATGAGAAGAGGCAGTAAAGTTGAAAAAATTCCAGCAACAAACCCAGAAAAATTAATTTGTTTTATTTCAACAGAAGAAATGTGCAAGTTATTAACTGAGTCAGAAATTAATTTTGATGTAGAGCGCAAGTGTTTTATTAGTTCAGAAAATTGGGGAATCTGGCTTATATCCAAGTATGTACTACTAGGGTTGAAGTTAATGGCGGAGGAATGGGAAAAAGATGAACTGTTTGAATCTTTTGAATCTTTTGAATCTGGTGAGGTATTTTTAATAATGTCAATAAGTTCATTAAGTAACGAATTAGATTTTAAGAAATTTTCTAGAATATTGTTGAGTAATTTGTTTTTATTTGAATTATCGCTAATTTTTGAGTTAATTTGGGATTTTTCTTTCTCGAGCTGAATTAATCTTCTTTGGTCAAGGTTTTTCTCAAAAACAAGTTGGTTATACCTATCTGATGATAGATCAAGGCCTAGCTGAATTTCAAGCTGCATATTAGAGATAGACTCGTAGGTAGAGGCTTTTTTTCCTTCCGAAAGTTCTAAGGTTATTGATGGGTTTATTGAAGCTGATGGTGAGTTAGTAATTATGGGCCGATCAGGTATACTCATAGGGTAATCAGCATTGTTCAGGTTCTCGGTTTGAATGGAGGTTTGTTGTAATAGAGAAGTCGAATCTGGCGATGTCTGATTGCTTACTAATAAGCCTGCATCGACAGCTTGTAGTTCAATCTTAGCTAGCATTTGTTCGATTGTGGAGCTGTCAACTTTATTAGTTCCACGCGCCAAAAAGGAGGGAGGTTTTTTGGAGGTAGCGTTTAGGGGTTTTTTCAGCTGGTTTGGGTTGAGTTTAGAGTCGATGATATCAGACTGGGAGGTCTTTTCTTTAAAGCCTTTGTATGCAATACCTATTTTTCCTGGTCTTAGCTTAGTTTCTATAGGATTGACAATACCAGATTCTTTGGGGCCTAAACCTTTTCCCTAATAAAAAATGAACAAAAAGAAGAATTAACTGATTGAAATAGTGGTAAGAACATTAATAGATGGCTTCGCTTGGAAAAAAGCTTGAAAAAAAAGTAGTATAATAAAAAAAAAAAGAGTGATAGATTAGTTTTAGATAAGGAAATAATGTGAACTTACAGAAGAGTAGCCCATCTTTTGCATCATTTTCCAAGCAGTGCTAGAGCCAGGTTTATTTGATAAGTTTAGAGGATCGTTGGAAACTGCGGTTTCATTTTTGCTAGAAGCTTTTAAATTTTGCCTAGTGCTTTTATTGAAAGTTTTGTTTCCAAAATTTTGATTTTTAGCGAAGGAAGGGGTATCGAAATTAGATTTTTGAAATGAGTTAGAGCCTAAACCTGGTGTACTGAATGAAACAAAGTCGGGGGACACGAAAGTATTATCCTGTTGAACGGATTGGTTAGATAAAAGATCATTTTGTTGTGAATCGTTGGAGGCTTTTACGAAGGATAAATTGCTATTAAGAAGGAAGTAAAAGACAATTTAGATATTAATAGAAAATACTAAAACGATTGATAGTATATTTTATAAAAAATAGGTAAAGGCCAATCAAAAAATTAAACCTACTTGTCTTGACGCTTGGAGCTAGACTTTTTATTTTTTTCGTTGTCAGAGCTTAAGCTGGAATCGGATGCGAAAACGCCTAGCATTTGATCATCTTTAGTTTTGAATTTTTTTTTGAAATGGCGTCCTAAATAGTATGATTGAAAAATCAAAATTTAAAGATAAAAGTTATAAATTGAAGATATTTAAAAATGAAGAAGGAAAGGGGGTAAGGAATTATGTTAAAGAAGAAAGGTATTTTTCTAACCTGAGAATAAATTTTTTTCGTCTTCCAAATCTTGCTCAAACCCCTTATACTTAAACTCGATATTCTGTGGCGAATCAGAATCAGAATTTGAAGAGTCAGAGTACTGGCTAGAATCCGAGTTTTCAGGGCCTGAGGAATTTAAATCGGAGTACTCATCTTGTGAATGAGCAGACATGGATTAATTTTTATTTTGTAAGCAGGAATCGATAGAAAGATTTAGCAAGGGCTGTGTAGTTTAGAAGGTTCAGTGTCGCTGAATATAAGGATATTATTTCTTTATGTTCTTTTTGAGAGGTTTAATAAGCAATATGGCTATTATAAGTGAGAAATTAAGTGGGAGGAGGATGGTGGGTAGGTATAAGGGTAAGTATAAGGATTAGAAATAACTATATTTACAAATTAACTAATCGAAAAATATAAAAAGCAATAAGAAAGGTCTAAAAAAAATTATTAAGAGTGAAAAATAAATAATTAAATGTTTTTTTTAAAAAAAAATACATTTGTTCGATTTAAGCTTTGAATGAATATTATTCGCCAATAATAAGTAAATCGTTATTTATCTAATTTGATGAATTTGAAACCAAAACATATAATTTTATATAAAAAAAACCAAAAAAAAAAATTTAAACCATAAAATCTAATTAATAAAAAAAGAGTAATGAGTCTATTTATGCTGTAAAGAATGACATTTAAAAGAGATTACAATGTACTCTGATGGAGTCATGTAGTAGGATATAGAGAATACTAGTCAGGTAGACAATTTTCTAGATGAAATATATAGCATATCAGCATAAGCTAGAAGAAGTGTTAAGGAGTTTTAGGAATAGAGATGTAACTCAAAGTTCCTAATTATTATGAAAAGAGAGCGGCGGGTAAATGGTGGGGTGGGGGGAAGGGGAAGGTGTTTAAGATTTTTTATAGGTTGAGATTTTCAAATTTCATAAACTCGATGTTTGCGGCGTTGAACAGGGTAGCGGTGTGAGAGTCAACAGAGTAGTGTTTGTCGTAGACGACTCTTTGGATGCCAGATTGGACGATTTTCTTGGCGCATCCAAGGCATGGGCAAGTGTTGCAGTAGAGTGTTGATGGTTTGGCGCCGATGAGTTTAGAGCCGGCCTGGATGATAGCGTTTTCTTCGGCGTGGAGGCAGAGGCAGAGATCGAGGTTGGTTCCAGCGGACGACGTCGAGGAGGAGTTGCATCGCGAGCAGCCCCCTTCGTTGCAGTTCAACAATGAGTATGGGGTTCCGTTGTAACCAGTTGCGAGAATTTGGTTATTCTGTACTAGAACGCAGCCAACTTTACGCTTCATGCAGTTGGATCGGCTGGAAGCTATTTCTGCGATTTTCATAAAGTAAGTGTCCCAGCTTGGGCGGATCCTTTCTGTTGATGTGATTTCAAGAGTTTCGAGGTGGTTGTATAGGGACTTTTCGTCTACGAAATCGTTGTAGACTACGATATCGGCCATCTTTGCAACTTGTGGCACTGATACTGTGGATCTTGAACGGGGTTGCTGGTTTCCATCAGCCTGGTTGGACCATGAATTAGCTTTGATCAAAGGTGTATATTTTTCTGATATTTCAATGAAATCATGCAGAAGGGGTTGGTCTTTATCTTTATTCTTGGAGATAAATCTGTTGAACCTACTGATTATTGGTCCGTCAATAAGCAAAAACAGAACAAACGGCCTTTTTTTTAAAGTCTCGATGTTTTCCAAAAGGCGTATGTCAATGATCACATAATTTTCGAGCCAGTTATCAGTTATGTAATCGTTTAGCTCTGATATTGTTCTGAAGTAACACGATTCATTCGAAATGCTTAGCTTATCAATTTCTGATATATCTATATAAAAGGGTATATTTACTGTTAGACTTATTTTAGAGTGGTTATATTTTTCTAGAGCTAAATCAACCAGTCTGATGTTTTAAATAATTTTTTTAGGGCGATTTATTATATTTTTAATTAAATAAAGAAACGATAGTCACCTCTGGTTGGTTTGTAGTATAGTTGTTTAAAATTCAGCTGAGAAACCAAGTATTCGGATATTAAAGATTTTCCACTGCATAATGAGCCTATAATGGAAAATCATGTATACGGAATATTAATAATTTACAAAGGAGTTGAATGAGTAATAGATGAATATTTAATACGATTGTTATAAATATTATTTATGAAAGATCTCTGAAGAAAAAGTTTTTTTTAGAAAAATAATTCGGAACATGTAATGAATATACAGTTCCTTACACATTTAAAATATTTAAAGTACCTGTTACTATAACTAGCATTGTTCTTATCGGTACTGGTGATTTTATTATCTGGGTTTATTGTTGTTATTACTATTATTTTATCGTATTCGTAGTTGAAGAATCTTTTATCTTTAGTATTTACCGAGATAATTATATCCTTTAAAAAAATGGCTTTGATAATGTATGTAGGTGTGAGTGTAGATTTAAGAATAGGATCGTAAAAGCTAAATTATGTTTTTAAGCATTTTTAGGCTGAGTAGTTTAGATTTTTTATAATTTATAGATTTATCGCTCATTAAATTTTTTGAATATTATAAAAAAAGTTTGGTGTGAAAAATGCCTGGGAATATGATTGGATAAAATTGTTTTTGGTCAATATTTACGGTTATTTATTCTTTGCGTTTTGGCTAATCGTTGATTGTTGTACAAAAATATAATAAATAATAAAAATTATATATCAGCAGATATCGAAATAAATAAATATAAGGCAATAAAGGGAAATATAATAACCTTGAACAAACTAATAGTCAGATGAAATTTCACTATTAATAAAGAATCCATAGTGTTGTTAAAAAGGCATATTTATTCTTACAAAAAAAAAAAAGCGTATATCTATGCCAATGTATACCTTTTATAATTAAAGACATAAAACCAGTAGGATGGGTCAATCAGCTAATTATAGTAAAAAGCAAAACCCGTACCAAACGCTGAGGCGGTCTATGTAGAGCTTCAATGGATTTGTTGTCTGTTGATCAATTCTTGCAGTTGCGGTCCTTTCTTCAAAACATTAAATAAAATAGCTCTAATATACTTATAGTACGGGTCAGATTAGAATAAGATCATATTCGAGCCATTGTCTACATTTATTTACCTTGATAGACGAACCAGGCATCCCGATTATTCTTGAAAGATGGTTTTTTGCGTAACCGTTTTAGTGTCTATTCTTTAATGAATAAACTGATTTTGACGTTCTCTAAATTCGAGGTTTAGATCTATATTATATATTACGATGAATAATGTTATTTATTGTACTTTCAGAAGACATATATCGATACTTTGCAAGAAATAATCTTACATTTATAAAAAGATTATATTGGAATTTATCGCAAGCTGTAAGAACGTGCTTATATATTTGATTTTTATACCTTATTGCATTGTTACAATAAAAGTAAAAAACCAACATATATGTAGTTTTGAATATACTGGAAACTCAATCTTGATTATTTAACAAACCTGCGACTACAGACGCGTTAAATTATAAAAATGTATACATATATATAAATAAAGTAGATGCAATACGAAACAGTTAATTACTATAAACGATTAATGATCAAAACACTTTTTTTTTTTAAAGAGAACTAAAAACATTGATTAAAAATATAAGTTTTTAGAAACAATTTTGATTTATACTTTGATTTACTCATTTGATGAAAATTTCAGCGTATTCTATAAAAATATAGGATTATTTTTTGGTTTGATAAATAAAATCAGAAACAATTCAATAAATTTTATTTAGTACGAATTTAATCTTTAAAAAGAAAGAGTTAGTATATGGTTAAAGCGATGATATCTGGGCGTTGATAGCGAGACTGGAGGCTGCGTGCCTATATATTGATAATCGCTATATGTAAGGGATATTGCCAAGCAATTTTGGCTTGATTAATGGAAATGGCGCTCTTGGCGTTTCCAGTTTGTATTCTTAACATTTAGTATTATTTTTAGTAGAAATTACAAAACCAAAAACAGCCGAGATTACTATTTATGATTGCTTTTCTACACAAACTTTCTCTCTGTTCTACAAGTTTGAATTATTTTGAAATATGTGCCCAGAAAATGGAGAAACCATTCAAGTACTCTTAAGCGCATATTTTATTATTTACTTTAAACTCTTCATAACAAATTAAAAAAAAACTCTGCAAAAGCAAATTATTAAACTGACAGAATTGCCCAATAGATAAATGATACTAAATTTGGCGAATAGATTAGCGCAACCTACTTATTACCCAGCCAATAATCAATGTTATTCCAATTATTTAATTATTTGATAGGCTGAAAAACCGTTCAATTCTAAAGAGTAAAAGGAATAAAATTAAAGTTTTTTTTTTTATTTTTTTAGATTTATGCTCCAATACATCTAAAAAAAAAATATGAAAAGGTTTCTTGGCAAAAAAAAAAAAAAATTCCAAAACAGCACTAAAACCCTAAACATTTAAACATCCTCCCTTCCAACTTCCACCACATCCCATCAACCTCGACTCGACTCGACTAAGCCGCCTTTCTTTCACTGTATAGATTGGAGCAAAGAACTTGTTCAATCGGCTTTTAATAAAAAAAAAAAAGAATATTATAAATATTCGATAGTTTGTTCATCCTCTCCTCATACCCTACTGTCTGCCACCATTTTTCTTTACTAAAATAAATAATATCAAAACTTGTACGCTAAAGCAAAAACCCCCCCTCCCCCCACCCAATTTACCAGCACGAAAATAACGAAAAAATAGAAATAAACGATGCTTAATTGCCACAGCCACGTCATGCTGAAAACTTTCGGCTCTGTATGCAGGCCCAAACTCGTGCCAGCCATGAACACAAACATAATCAGAAGCATTAGCAGTCACATGTTAGGAAATACCAAGTCGGGCGTTAAAGTAGCCTTGCTACCGCAACTTGCAGTTCATATGCGCAGCACGAGCCAGCGTTTCTGCCACAATAGTGGCGCATATTCAGCTAGAAGCGCTGCAGGGATTCCTACCCTTACGCGGCGTATGGCCGTGAGCGCATTGCCAGCGGCGATACCCGCAAACAACAACTTGGTATTGCGCAGCCGTGCGGTTCAAATGGGAGCGCTTAAAATGGCGTACACGACGACGAGTTTGGCGGAGTTTAAGAAGTCGGAGCTGGAGGAGCTTGATCCGAGCTTGAATTCGAGTGCGGATGCGAGGAGCGTGGGCAAGATCAAGCTGCTGATGAATTACTTGAAGTTCTACAAGGCTGGACTGAAACAGGTCTATAGCGAGCATAAACGCGCCAAGGCGATCAGGACCGCCTTCAAGTCTAGCAAGGACATAATCAGTCGCAACGACTACATCATCGTAACAATAAACTCTTTTTTTTTTAACGGGGGGTTTTTTTTTGTTTTATTAGCTCACCCTCCCTCTTATCTGTTGACTTTGTGCAAGTTTTATAAACTGATTGAAACAATATACATTTATTTAGATGATGCGCGATAAGGCCGACTTCAAGAAAGTCGTTCCGTTCGCCTTTTTGCTGTTTACGATAAGCGAGCTCATCCCAGTGCTCGCCTTCTTCTTCCCAGCGAGTTTGCCCCGGTTGGTGCTGACGTACGGCCAGAAGCAAAAGATGGCGTCCAAACGCGACTTCTTGCGCGCGCAAGTCAACGGCCACATCCTCGACCTCGTCAAAGGCACCATTTCGCAGCACGACTTCCTCACCTCCGCCAAAGCCTCTGCTACTTTTGCGAAATTCCCAGATACCTTCGCCCTCAGCCAAATTAAAGACATTAAAACCGCAAAACTCATGTGCTCGTTTTTCGGTCTGTCCAAGATCGGCACCTTCAGCATGCTCATTCAACGACTTGTTGCTCACTACGAGTTCATCCGCAACGACGATTTGCTTCTGAATAAAGTCGACTTTAACAGCTTGACCAGCGTACAAATCATCGAAGCCTGCGACGTGCGTGGCATTCCTACCTCAAACTTCTCGCTGCCCCACCTGAAAAACTCTTTGAAAGGATGGGTCCAGTTCAGCTGCTCGTTTAAAAGTATGGAGCCAGGTCAGCTTTTATGGACCAGAATCTTTTTATTAGCAAAAGTACCCTCAGCTTAATCAAAAATATCATGAGTGTTATTTTAGCTTTTATTTTTTTTTTACAATTAAATTTAAATCATTTGTTTAATAGAGTTACAGAATAAAGTAATGATGGCTTTATTAAATCAAATATATATAATAAAAGAAAAACAAAAGAAGTGTATATAAGAAAAGGAGGGGTGGGAGTTGGGGGTTGGATAGGAGGGCAGATGTAATTATTTTTATATTTTAAGAATTAGAGGTTGAATAGACCTTTTTTGGTTTTCTTTTCCATGGGGGTGATGGGTCTTGCAACGGTTTCCATCTTCTTTTTTCTTTCTTCCAAGTCGTTTCTTTGCTTTTCAAGGGCGAGTTTCATTTCCTTGTGTCTAGCGTACAACTCTTCTTCGCTTTGTTTGAGCTTGGATTCCTTTTCTTGAATCTTTTGCATAAAGACAGCGTTCATTTCGGCTTCCATCTTTTGCATCTTGATTTCTTGGAGACGGCGTTCTTCTTCGTACATGGCGCTAGGGTTGAATTCACGGAACACAGAGTTGTCTTGAACGTGGCCCATTGATAATAGCTTTTGAGTTCTGTAGTCTTCGTAAAGTACAGAATCAGTGTTGAATTTAAGCTCTTCCATGTTTGACTTGATGAGCATGTTTCTGAAGGCAACAAAGTCGGTGTGCTTTGGGTTTTCGACTTCGATGATTCCCCATGGGTAAGCCCTGACTCTGCGCTTGATACCGTTGGCATCGGTCATGAAGGTATCACTTCCAACGACGGCGAAAGGAATTTTGGCGAGGAGTTCTTTAGCTTCAGAAGCGCTTGGGGTAGGGTCGAAGGAGTCCAAGGAAGGCTTGAAGATGTTGATACCATGCATTTGGATGTCAGCCAGGATGCGTTGTTTGAAGCCGAGAATGTCGTCTTGGGTAAGCATATCGGCCTTTGCGATAATAGGGATGAGGTTGACTTTAGAGTGGACTTTTTTCATAAAGTTGATATCGATGGCTCTCAAAGAGTGGCCGGTTGGTTTGATGAAGTACAAAAGAGCATGGACTCTGTTGTCTACAATCTTTGATTTGGACATCTTATTTTCTTGAGTCAAGTAGGAATCAAATCTAGATTCTATGTTTTCGACGATAGGCTTCCAGCAATCCTCGTTGTTGATGTTGTCACCAAAGCCAGAGGTTTCAATAACGTTTAGTCTAAGCTTGACTCCAGAATCAAACAACTCTAAATAGAAGAAAAGAAAATAGAAGAGTTAAATATATAAACAAAAGTAGAAAGTGAAGGGATAGGTGGAAGAGAGTTGAAGAATTTTACCAGTGCTCATGGTATTGATGTCAATGTTTTTGACGATAGATTGGTCGTTTTGTTCTTCACCATCAAAGATGTTAGAATCAAAGAGGGAGTTGATGAGGGTAGCTTTGCCCAAACCGGCTTCACCGACAACCATTAGATTGAATTTGAAACCAGTCTTGAGGGAGTGATCGTAAACCTGTTTTGGGTAGCTGGACAAACCGACATGTGTTTGCAGTTTGGCTTTGAGACCGTTGTTAGACTATAGAGGTAAGGGTTAATTTATTAGAGTTAAGAAGGAAATATAGAAAAAAAGGTATAGCAAGTTGAAAGAAAGTACCTTTGACATAGTATCCATAGTTATTAAGTTGGTTGATTATGAAAGTAAATTAAAGAGGCTAAATAAAGTAAGAGATTAGGAAACGGTTAGTTATAGCAAAAACAGTAGAAAGTAGAGGAAGAGGAAGAAAGGTAAAGGGGAGAAATGATGAGAGGATAGAATATAATGAGGTAGAAATATATGAAGTATTAACCTTAATTATCAGATATACAGGTATATATAATGAGAGTGAAATAGAAGAGGGAAGAGGGGAAGAGGGAAAGGAATATTTGGGAATAAAAAGAGAAGGGAAAATTGTAGAGTAAACAGAAGGGAATTAATTCTATTTTATTTATTCTCAAGAAAAATAGGATAAGGGATTTGCGGGTTGAGAGCGTATGTAATATATAATAAAGGGGGGCGGCGATGCTCTGATATATAATAAAGAGGAATGTTCAGATATCTTGAAGTCTTTTCTGGAATGATATGCTTTGTTGGAACACAATAGCTTTTTTTTTTTTTTGGAGTTTAGTGTAAGCAAAAAAGAAAGAAAGAGAGAAAGCTTTGTTGGAATAATTAAAGTTTAGTTGAATAGAATTGAATACTCTTATAAATGCTTTTGTTTTTGTTTATTTTTCTAATGAGGACAAAAAGAGTGGAAGCCTTGCCGCCCAATTGATTGTTACATCGATTATCAAGATTTTTTTATCCATTCTTTAAAACACCCAATTCCATTCTTCGCCATACACTAATCCACCACTGCACCAAACGCTCATTCTCTACAACTACAACTACAACTACATCACACCCATTCTCTTCTAAATCGCTCCCATTCTCTACTGCACCATTCACTGCGTCATCCACAGCTACCTGCATCTTCGCGCGCACCATTAGCTTGCATCCTCATCTCTGCCATTCAACGTCCCCAGCTGCCTTCAACTGCCTGATTGTTTGCATCTTCAACAGCAGCAGCTTTAACTTTTTATTCGGATTAACCTAATTCACCATCTCTCATCAAGCCATTGAATATTATTATAAATAATAATGGAAAACGCAAGTAATACCAGTCCTTGCACCTTTAAATTAGGTACAGGCAAGTATCCTTCTTCGCCTCAATACCCCCCTCCCCTCATTGATAGATTCTGTACGGATAAATCTTATACATGATTCTTACTTCTTCCGTTTGTTGATGCTGCTAATAAAATTTTTTATTGTTGTTGTTATGTTTTGTTATTGAAATATACTTCTCGCTTGTCTTCCAGCCATAAAATGCATTCCCAAAAACTTATTTTTTTAATTTTTTTTTTGCATCAATAATATTAGCATCTCTCAGGAAAAACCTGCTTGTCTAATATTATTTCCTACTACATTCTGTAGTGTTTTCATTACCTTCATTCTCGATACCTGCATTCCAACTAATCACTCGCTTCATACATATACCTGCATCCATAACATCAGCCCCACACCCTCGCCATACATTTATAACGTCGTTTGAAAAAACAATTTACACTAGTCTCCCCATTCTTGTCTTGGTATTTCTAAACACATCACCACCAACTCTATACCCTTGGTGGGAAATACGTACCTAGCATTATTCATACCAGTCGTAATTACAAGTCAAAGTACATTATCATAATACATTACTTCGGCTTTGGCCATAGACATTTAATCTATTTGCTGCACCACTTTTAATTTTTTAAAAAAAAAAACGCATACTTTCCAACATTTTAATTGTACCTCAATGCTAAAATGCATACTCATCGTAACATCATATATTATCCACAAGCTCAAGGATATACGACGCTATAAAAATCAATCTATTACGATCGATGCTAATCACATTAAAGTTAATCCTCACTTAATACTGCATTCTTAATATATTCTGCATTTGATTTTCTCAGCTTGATCCTATTAACTGTTCCCTAATCCTACTACTTGCTTCATAATTTCCTTCGTTATCTAATCAATTCAATGAACAATCGAAAAAAAATCTTTTTTTTTACTTTTTCTGCTAATTTTTTAAAACGCTCTTCATTAACTAATCACCCTTATTGTTCTCTAGTTTTTCGTAATTGTAGTTATCCCATTATTTCCTTCACTCATTTTGATACTTTTATTAACCATCAACCCTCCTCGCCTCATATCATAAAAAAAAAAGAAATCAGAAGAATCAATCTTTCATTGTTCACCGCTTCCTTTCTCCACCATTTTAATTTTATGCATATTATAAATTATCTCATTCTTTCATAGATAAATAAATAAATAAATAAATAAACTTTTGGAATTTATCTCATTACAAGTCATTATTTTGCAATTATGTTAAAAATATACGCAGAAAAATTATCCAAAATTCACTTTGACTTTGAACTATGTGTCACTTCCCACCCCGCACTTGACCAACTAACAATATAAAAAGATTTTTTTTTAAAAGCGCTACAACGTATTCTTATAATCAACTAAATTGTTTGTATATTATTTTGGTTTGATTTCCATTATCTATTTTTTTTACTTCAAAAACATTCCACACTATATCAAACCCTCGTCCCCCCAAATTTTAAAAAATATAATAAATTTTTGCGCAATTTTTTTTGTTATTTTTGGGTATAATTTATTTAGCAATATGCTCTTTGATTTTCTACCATTTTTCAATATTAAAACGAATATTCGAAATATTACTGCAAATAATTTTTGCCCGCTATATACTCTTTATTCATTTTACATTTTACGTTTTACGTTTTAACCAGCATATTTTTATTAGGCTTTGAAATTCGTAGTCATTTTAGCCTAAAAACCTACCAATAAATATTTATTAATCGATGCGAATCTAATCCTATTTTACTTGTAGATCATTGATTTATTCGCTATTGGTTATGATACGCAGATCTATATTGTGAATCAATTATTATCACGCATACCAATTGGCTCAAATCGTTATTAAGCTGGAATGCGTCCTCGCATTCGCTGCTTATTTTCTCGGTATCCAAATTCAGACTTTATTGATTTCTGAATCTGCTGATATCTAAACATCTAAACATCTAAACATCTAAATGCACAATATTTAATCAAACTCTCATTATTGGAATAATACATACTCATAAACCCTCCACCCATTAAATGCCCATACACACTATAATATGGATACATTTGAAAGAGGTATTTTATACCGCTGAAATATTCGGATTAAACTCGCATACACAACTATTATCAAAATAAAACTCACCCCATTTATTAATATCTGAAAATTTAATTTCAGAATGAAATTAACAAACACAAAAAATTATATTACTTTTTCAGCTCAGTCAACTATACAAATAATTAAAGTGTACTCAAATCAGTATCATTAAACAGCAACAAATTGCTCTATTTGTTCTGAATACCTCCAATTTTAATAATGTTGAAATATAATAGTATGACTAAATTAAAATTAATTTTAAAAAAGTGTATTCAAATCGCATTGACGCCTCAATTATATGCCAAATATACTGTTAAATATAATTCATATACCTATTCGCTATATCATAAAACTGCTGCATTTGATTTTATTGCAATCATAGCCCTTGATTCTAATCTATCAACTACCGTTTTTTGTTATCTTTCAAGTACAAGAGAACACTCCAAGCGTTAATGAAACCTATAAAATATTATTTCATAGCTAAATTTCGATATTTCTTATCATTATAATATTAATACTCTGATGAAATTAGATTTATTGAATCGTGCTTGACTATGTTTGATTCACTGCATATATGGCCTATTTGATACGTTTTTATTGTGCTAGAACTTTGGAAATAACAGTATTTAAGCACTTCAAAAATTGTACTTAATTATTATTCACACCACTCTATATAAACATAAAAAAAACTAAAACATTCGATTTTAACAGTGTATTTCATCTCGCTATATCAGTAGCATCAAAAGCTCATTAAATACCAAAATTAGGCCATAACAATCATGGTTTCATTAATAGCACTCATCGTATACTTTTTTTTGCAATACCTGCAGCAATTTCATGCTCACGCAACCAACATATTTAACGATCATGATCATGTACAGATCGCTCAGTGGGGATGGGGGAGCTTTATGGAGAGGTTTAAGACGAGGTGCTTTCTTTTTCGCGTGGATTCCACGCTGAATGTTATGACAGATTTAGTAGCGCTCAATGAGGAGAATTCGGATATGTTCCTTCGCCTGTTTATGTAGTTGACGCTCCACCCGTTGCTGTAGTAGAAGCTCCGCAGACTAATGGACAGCCTCGTGCTTTAGACTTTAAAGCCCCCACCAACACCGATTTAAGTTTTCCCACAGCTGAGAGCTTTAGTATTTGAAGCTCCGCATGATTTTGAAGTATTTGAGCTAGCTTTTGAGCCCAATGCTGAGCTATCTATAGGTGCTGTATGAGGATATTCATACCGAAGGGGTTATTTAGGAGGTCGTGTTGGATTTACAGACGGAAGATTAGAGTATGGATGCCGCACAGGGTTTGGAGGAGGTCACAGAACATAAACCATTCAAACTCTGAACATCTTGTTTGTTCAGGCTCTATGCAATTATACTAATATCTGATGGGAAAATTTTCAGTCGATTTAATTTGAAGTCATTTATATGGTTTTTGATTAATTAGAATTTTTATATTTCTTATTGCTATTTTTATTAAATTAACTATTTAACAAAATAAAATGTAATATTTTGCTTATTAAATACAAATATGATAAAGATAAAGGCAATAAAAATTATTTTTATTTAGCTAAATGAATTGGATTATAAACAGTGTTAATGAAATTATATTAAATTTATACGTCTCGTTATGTTATGATCTTAATAGTTATGTGCTTAGTTAATGTTTTTTAGTTTAAAATTTTTATTTCTTATATTTTTTGGCATTACCTAATTATTATTTTTCTTTTAGCAATATAACTATTTAAATTCAATCCTAGACTTCAAAAGTACTCATAAAAATTATTTTAACCAGCATTTCCATTTCTTTAAATATAGAGAATTAATTTTTCTAAACACAATTTTTATCTAATTTATATAAAGTTTCAATTTGTACTAGTATTTAAATTATGTTTGATTTATCAT
Organism: Smittium culicis; assembly: GCA_001970855.1. Lineage (NCBI taxonomy): Eukaryota > Fungi > Kickxellomycota > Harpellomycetes > Harpellales > Legeriomycetaceae > Smittium > Smittium culicis. The sequence goes on from LSSN01000297.1 coordinate 21,805, forward strand.
AATTTGTGTTCCATTCGGATGCATATTAGTAAAATAGATTGGAAATAAACATTATTAGTTGGTAACTATTAATTAGAAATGCATTTACCTGTCTAGTTTGAATGTAGTATTTCGTCTTTTGAAGATATAAAGCCTTTACTTCCTTTATACTATTCGCACATTTTACAAGAGAAGTGTAAATAAAAGCTATTCTGGATTAGCTAAAATCGATAAAATATACAATGTGCACACAATTACTAACAAATTATATACGAGATTTCATTTGAATATATATTTATTAAACCATTCTCATAAACATACAATATTATATTTACTTTACGCTTATTCATGACTTCAAGTATCGCCTAGGAAAATTTATTTATCATATTAAGCGCATATAAAGTGGCTATATATGCTGATACAAACAGATTGAAATTGAAAATAATCTAGTTTTTCTATTAGTGAAATACAAAATACCATTGTGTAGTTAAATTTATTGGATACGCTTAAAGAAATTACAAAGCTTCTAATTATAAAAAGAAAAGCAAATAGAATTTAAAGTATCCATTATCTTCTTTATTTTGTGTTTTGGTCTTTTCTTGTTTAAGTTTTATAATGTTATTTTCGCGAGTTATTATATGTATAACAATTCATATAGTCTATCAATGAAATGAAATAAGCTATCATGGAAAAAAGAAATCAGATTTTCAGAGGGTTAATAAACTAGTACCCCCAATGAAAATTGTATCGTCTAACGGGTCTCAGTGCAGTTAACTATATGGATTTAGATTGTGTTATTTTAACCTAATCATCTCTCTTGGTATATTTTATAAGCGCCCAAGAGGTTATAAAAGATAAAAAGCACTCGAAGACTCAATAAAATTCAACATACCAGTAATTAAATTAATATAATTGCAGTAAAACGGACATTATATTCTTTATGAATTTACCATAGATACATTAAATTAGATTTAGTTAGCTGGATAAATTAAAGTACAATTTTATTTCATACTTTTTTAAATTCATACCTGTAATTTTTGTTTTTTGGTAGGATATGTACTGTATTTTATGTACATGTAAACTAGTCTACTTTTTTTCTTTTTGGTATTTTCCATTTCTTTGTCAAATATCACAAACTATGTAATATATCCGAAACATATCTTGACTATTATTATTATTTTTTTTTTTGGACTTGTTGAATAAAATGGCATAAATAGGTGCACACTCTTCAACTTGTACGCGAGTGATATGGTAAATCTCTTCGCGAACGGCATCATATCAATCTGTATAAGGAAGAAAAAAAAATTTTTTTTTTTACTGTTTAACCAAAAACAACCAAATATTATGTGGGGAGAGAGAGAAAAAAAAGTCAAAGTGCTCATAATAAGAATTTTAAGGTTGCAAATAAATTTTATGGGCGACTTGAGATATAAATCCAGTATATCCTTGCACTTATTAATGGTTGTTATTGAGCGACAATATTCGTACACACTCTGAAATTTTGAGCTGAAAATGAATGGTCACGAATTGAGTCTTTGCTACAAGTTAGATCTGATGATTTTTTATTTTTTAGTTTCGAAAAAGCTAAAATAATTAATTGTAATTGATTTATCAGATCTTGAAGAATTCTAAATAACTATTTTAAAACCAAAAAAAAAAAAAAATGAAAAAATATGTAAATATTACGACTGAGCAAGCGCGATCTAATGATATTTAAAAACAATTGTACATTGGCTGAATAAATATTTTGAAATAAGTTGTTACTTATACTTGATACATCGGAGAGTGGCAAAAGTAAGGCTCTGCGATGTATTAATTTTTATGTGGGATAGGTAGGGTTAGGATTTATAGCTGAAAGTAGTTGGCTGATCGGGTACACTACTTGATAGGTTTAAAGAGTGCGTTTCTACTTTTAGTTGAATAATATACCACATGATTACCTCTAAATGTAACTTGAAAAATATGCGTGTAGTGATGGAAGAAGAGCTTTAATCTGTTGATAATTCAGAATATTTTATTGAAAGCTGCTATAAAGCGAGCGTAGATGCAATGCTATGAGAATATATAGAGTATAAATAAGGCACGTGGAAATTTGATCTAATAATCACTTGATTTCCATGCTAAAGTGGAGAGCGATGAATAAATACGTATTCACTATTTTTCAACTAAATCGTGAATTTAATAGAAATAGTAATAAAACGCATATTAGCAAAAATGATGATATATTATTGCTAATAATTATCGCTAAGGGGTGATATAATGATTTTTAGAAGTGTCTAAATTAAAATAATTGAATCTTTATATTTGAATAAATTTTATTATTATAGTGAATTAATTGGAGCTGTGGTGCATCCAATTAATATTTTTTTAATAATAAAAAAAAAGATACGAATTATAGCAAAATTAAGTTTAAAAAATGGTGGATAATTTGTAAGTGAAGTTTTTTTTTCAAAGCTTAGAAGATTTGTTTGTGGCGTGGGTTTTAAAGTAGTTGGTGTAAAAGTACTTATTTGGGTTTCTAGAATTTCTTTCTGAGAGGTAAAGATCGCGTAATTCGGCGATGGAGTAATTTTTGAGGTAGTGGTTAACTTTTGCAGATACATCAGCAGAGTTGTGGTATTTTTTGGATAGTTTTGCAACGATGGAATTAATTTTTTCAGTGTTGTTTGTAGAAGAGAAAGAGTAATTTGAGTCGATTGCAGATTCGATAATATTGTCAGATGAAGGTAGAGTGTGGTGTGCGAATGGGTAATCGTGATAATCAATGGAATTTCTGAAGTTGCAGTTATATTCAGGGTTAAAGTTTGAGAAATAGGTGTTTATGATAGTGTCATAATCAACTGTGTAAATATTATGTGGGTTCCATTTTGGGTTATTTTTTTTAGTGATTAAAAGTTCAGTAACGCCTTGAACAAAGTCATTAGAGAAGATGATTTTGGAGGCTATTTGGGCTTCGAGGTCCAGGCATTCTTTTATAGATAAGTAACGGGCACGATTGAAGAGTTCAAGGGAAACTTTCAAGCTGGATGGTGACATTCTGTTAAGTTCATTTAGTGTTTTAGCAGCCCATTCTTTATGGACAGGTTCTGATTTCAAGGACTCATAAATATCTTCGAGTTTACGGTGTCCAAAGCATTTATTGATTGTGTGGAGGTAAGGAGCCAAAGAGTAAGTATATTCCGAAGATGCTGATAGTTCAGATACAGAGTCGAGAATAGCGCGTGTTTCATCAATGGAGTCAGTTATTTGCATGGATAGTCTTTTTTCGAGGAGTTGCAAGTTTGAAGAGTGAATGTAATGAGTGGAGAAGCCGGCATAAAAAACGTCTTTTCCTCTTAAACGATGACCAGTTAGGCCTAAAAACATACCCAAATTGTTGTCAAGGCGTGAGAGAGTGAAACTTGTGCCAACATCGGGAAAGAAGCCTATGAGAGTTTCGGGCATTGCAAGCATTGTTTTTTCGGTGGATACTCTGAACGGGAAGTGAACAGCAGCACCAACACCACCACCCACTAATTATTTGGAATTAAATGTAAAGGTTAGTTAAGTTTAAAGATAAGCGAAGCATGTTGTACAAAATATAAATTTCGAGAGATTTTAAGGGGTAGTGCAATTTTTGATGGAAATTAGGTATTGCTAATAGAGGTTGTTTTACTTGTTATTCCATCTATGATAGCAACGACAGGCTTTTTCATAGTACCCATAGTATGGTTGGCTTTGTATTCGTCAACAAAGAAGGCAACATTGTCTCTGTAGCTTTCTGGAGAGCCTTTTGCTATATCTAAGATACACAAATTTAAAAACAAAGATACAGTTATAAGTAATTACTGTTTTATTTGAAAAGTTTTAAGGTATATCATTGAGGGCTATAAGATAATAAGTATTACAAATAAAAGAGTTTTTATGTGAAATATTTAAAAAATAATGAAAGTGAAGACTTACGGACGACATCGCCACCTGCACTGAAAGCCTTAGGGAAACTAGATTTGACAATGATATTTTTGCAAGAAGGGGAGTTATTCCAACGCTATATATTTTTAAAAAGTTAAAGATAAAATAAGGTAAAGGTTAAAAACACAGAGATAAAATAAGGATTTTTTTATTAATAGTTACAAATATATAGACGAAAATAGTATAAATTGTGAGAGGTTTTTTACCAAAAGATTGTCTTCGATGGTGGTTATCATAGCATTATTAAGGGAGTTTAAATTTTTTGGTTTGTTGATGATAAGGTAGTTTGAAGAGGCAGTTGTCCTGACGATAATCTGAAATGTGGAAGCAAAAAACCAATTTTAACGAATACGTAAGCGAATTAAACTATTTTAAAAGATGGAAATGAATTTCTAGAAAAATAGAGTTTAGTAGAAAAGTACTTCTTGATCAGAGGGGGATTGAGTTTGAGCCTAATAAATGAAAAAAATCAAAGTTTGTTGAACAAACAAGTATATTTCAATTTTAGTTTTTGGATTTAGGGATCGATTAAAGCAAGGGAAATAAAAAACGAATGAAGAGGAGGTATTAAACAAATAAATCGATGTTAAATTACCATAGTGTAGTCGGGAATAGCTAAAATTACTATAAAGTTGGTAAATGTTGTTTACTAAAGAGTTGTGGTGATAAGTAGATACAAAAAGCGAAGTGCTTTCTAGAGATATACAGGGTGTTTTTACTGTGATGGTATTCAGCAAGTATGTATTTAGTAAAAATGATGGTGGGGGAATAATTAGTATTTATACAAATACAGATAAGAATAGAGAGGTTATGGCAGTCATGGAATTTGGATAAGAGTAGAGAGTCTGTGGAATATATGCAAGAAAGGGAGTAAAAGAACCGAGTAAACAAAAAGCAGCGCACCAAAGACTACAACAGAAGAAATCTAAGCCGTAAAAGCTTTGGGCAAATAAAACTAACAGCGGACTTGAAAAGTTATGACTATATAAAACATTTTGAAACAGACTTTTTTAGGGTATAATAGGAGATAAAGAAAGGGCACTGAGTTCTATGTTTAAAAATCAAAAGCTTGGGATTTATAGCACATTTACATTAATTGATTTGTGATATTAGTAGTTAAAAGTATATTAGAGTTATGTAGACAATTTTTTCTTTTTTAAAAGGACTTGGTCTTCTGATAGAGGCAAATAGTAAAGAGCAGGCTTGGTTTTGGTTTTCAGAAATCTGCTTCTGTCTCCGCATCTGCTTCTGCTTCTGCTTCTGCTTCTGCTTCTGCTTCTGCTTCTGCTTCTGCTTCTGCTTCTGCTTCTGCTTCTGCTTCTGCTCATACTTCGACTAGGAGTGTGGTTGCTGCCTCTACTTTCTCTGCTGCTACGGCCACGAATTGTAGAATTATGCTCAGATGGCTTTGTGTTGTTCTCAACAAGTCCTTTGATTTTGATCTCTCTAACTTTCTCGGTTTGTGGCGAACGCTGTACACTACCGGCTCTATTATCAGAACGTTTATGAGTGCTGAGCGGTGGACTCGTAGGGCGCTTATCAACTTTTTTAGCTATTGAGTTACTTTCTGCTTGTATGTCCATTGAATTTTGGTCCAGCTCGACCAACTTGGTTTTTAAGAAACTGCCTTCATCTAGGTACTGGACTAGATCGAGCCTTATCGAATTTACGCGCGCGTTTTCTTCTTGCTCAATGAGTTGCATCATCGTATCGTAAGTTATTAATCCACAACTCAGCGGCGTTCTGTCCGGCTCTGGAAAACATATACCGTTAATTCCGTCATATGCGGCTTTAGATTGTGTTGAGCTTTCATACTAACCTCGACATTTTTTTTTTTTTAGAATTTTAGATTTTAGTTATAATATTATCTATAACTGTAAAAATTATGACAAAGATATTAAATAGAAAATTATATTATGTATGATGAATTACGGCGATATAGCAGCGTGATTTAATCGAGTTGATCCAAAAGTCTTTCTTTTCTCCATATTTGTCGACCAGGGCTTTTAGACTCGAAATCGTTAAAGGTCTGGATAAGTTTTTTATGTATAGAGCTACAAGAGATTCTAATAGCAATATTCGAGAATATTTTTATAATACGAGTCTTGGCAGCAAGATATAGCTAATATCATCTTTAATCTTTAGAAAAAAAAAATTAAAAAACTAAAAAAAAATACCGTGAGTAGATATGTTTTTGTTTTCTGGAGTTGCGGGCGGTGCAAGTTTACTTTTGATATCGCTCTTGTCAGTATTTTGCGCTGGTTTACTGTCGCTTTCATGCGGGTCTATTTCTATTTGGATATCTAGCGAGCTATTTGAATCTGCTTTCAGAGAAGAAGAGGAATTGTTGACCGCATCTACTTCTTCTGTAAACTCTTGGTTGTTGTTAGATTCGGTTTCCATTTTGAAACGGCAGTTGATTAACTGTATAACTAATATTAATCGAAAAGCTTTATAAAATAAATATATGAAGTGATTTTTCTAATAGCAAATAAGAGAGAAGCTTTTAATATTTACTTTTTTTTTTTTGCTTTTATTTGAGTAATTTTGCTATAGAAATAAAATAATTTTTACAGGGAATAAATACTAACTAGAAAAGTTAAATATTCTGAACTTGGTTTAGTATATACCATAATTTCCTCTTCTTTCATCACCTTCCATACTAAATACAATTAACTAATACATATGCTAAGCTTGGAAAAGGATGTACATATAGCTATAACAAATAATCAGGACATAAACATATATTTAAGGAATGTTGGGATAAATATTAAAATGAGAAGCGATCGGCCTCTCAAAAATTAACAAACTTAAATATAAGAACAATAACAGCTCATATAAAATTGTTTATAAAAAAAAATGAAGTTTATAAAGTACAGATAGTAAAAAGAATCAGAGTAAGAAAAATATTAAACAGATTTTCAGCTCAGAATTGAAGATCAGGAATCTCGTGGCGTTTGTTAGACCAGCCATTTACAAAAAAAAAAAGGTAACTCGAACACAGAGTCGAAATTTATAAGCTAATTTAAAACTAGCTATATAAAAACTTGAGTTATAAAGTCTTGTTTAGCTTTCTGATCTTCAAGCCTATGAGTATATAAAAAAAAAGAGCGAATAGTAATACAATTTAATCGCTAAATTAGAATTCAGAGCCTATGTAACTTATACCCTTAGTTTAGATCTTTTTCCTGGCTCTTCTGGGATTTTAAAATTATAAGTTAGCTCAGGCGATAGCAGCACAGCTTTGGATACATCGCCGCCGTACTTCTGGATAAAATCTCTCAACTTCATGTCTCTTACAATCGGTGGCAATTCCTGAATATCGTTTTTCGCCTTAAACTTGAGTTCCTCGATATCTGTCTGCAAACGAATCTCCATGGCTCTAATTTTATCCTCAACTAAAATCATAAACGAGCGAGATATTTTAAAAAGAAGAAATAAATAACTCACTAAAAATGGTATGTGTGAATAAAAATGTGCTGCTAATATTTAAAAAGATTTGCTAAACCATTAATGTATCTTAGAAAACACTTCTTGTAATAAAATAGCAAACAAACCTTCGAGATCAAAATTAGTCAAAACTGCATCGCTTCCGATTAGATTTTTCCTCGAATCGCCTATACCGCCTAAATTTTGGTCTTTTAGTATTAGCGTGTCTTCAAAGCTGTTAACCATCTTAAAAATGATATTGGAATATATTATCCTTAGATTTGCTTTTGGAATTATTGATTGATTGCTCCTTTTTTTCACAAAAGAGTGAAAAATGTTCCAAATTTTTTAAACAGATATTTGTATTTGAATTATTTTGATTTGCTTTACTGAAGAAAAATATTCGCTTAGTTTTTATTTTAGGGTAATTTTCTTGCATCTGTTTTAACCTATCATATTTCCAGAATCGCTTTTTAACCGTAAATACTACTTTCGAAGAAATTTAATTATTTTCTACTCTCATAGATTATGCTATTCTCTTATTGGCCCCTAATTTTTTGCAAAGATATTAGCCTCTATACTTTGATGGTCTTTTAACTATAAAATACAGAGTCAACCCACCATAACTTAACAATTATAACCCACCCAAGGCATCCCTATAGCAGTCAAGTCATAATAATCTCGATAAAATTATTTTCCAGATTTAAAGCCTACTCGCGAAAACGCTAAACATGTACCAACGGCTCATTACTTTAATCTGTGCGCCAATCTCCCGGGTTGTAACCTAGCAGTATAACTATGTTTCTTTTTTTTTGCACCAACTTACTCTTGCTTGAACCAATGCCCAGTGAGTATGGAGTTGCTAGAGCTGTTGATGGGGGGGATTCGGTTGAAAGTTCATTTTTATAATATTTTTTTAACTTTTTAAATATTTTTTAATAGTTTTTTGTATACTTTTAAACTATGTTTAATAGACTCTGAGAAAAAAAATAAACATATTCTTCTAACTAAAGCTAGAAATATAATCGATACGTTACATGTTTGATCATTATGGTCTTTTTGAATCCTTTCTCTTCAATTCAATTGCTTACCATTTAAATGTTGATAGTTTCAGTTTAAATTACTTGAATGATGCTAATCATCTTACCACGACAGCTAAATTCTCTAATAAAACAACTCGCAGAAGAAAATATCAAAAAAATCCATTTTATTTTAGTTATTCTTTTTTGAAGATATTGTAATGGTTTTTATATTTGGATATAAAGAAAACGATAAATGTTAATAGCCTTATATTTCATATTCTTTAATCCCTTAATACGTTTATCTGTCCAAGAAAATAGTAAACTATTTATCAAGGTATTTCAATTGATTCTAATGCACAATCTTTGATTTATTTTTCTAGGAATATACCCTAAAATATCCTTTTTTATATCTAATTTTTGGGCCTATATCCGAATTGATCTTTTTACAATTATTACAGAAATCTTTCTGTCTTTAAAAAATATATAATTCGTAAATAATTAGATACAACATAATTTTAACAAGTTTTTTTATTCGAAAAAATCTGCCACAAACAAAAATTACTCCTTCCATTCTGAAATAATTAAGAGTAGCTTAATAATATTTATTTTATAGGTATTAGACTATGACAGAGTTTAAGAAGTGCAGAGTCCTGAAAATTCCTTTTGATCACAATAAACACACATTGCATCCAAGCTTATAGGATTCTTGATCCTATTAAACGCTCTTAAACATTTTTTATGGACAGGGCGCCCGCGTTTAGGTATCAAAACCACGCCCTTACTGTCAAATAAATATTCTGAACAGAAAGTACAATTCACTTTCATTACATCGTAAACACACTTATGCGCGTTTTTGGATTTTATTTCTAAACATATTCCGCACTCGTCGCAATGAAAGAAACTATCCTTTCCTCCCACGCGGCAAATTCCACATTTTGTACAATGAAACTGTTTTTTAGTCAAGCCATTGTCAAGAAATTTACAAATATCGCAATATTACTTTGCAACTGTAACGCAGCAAATAGTACATGTTCCAGATATATCTTGTTCCGCAAAGCATTCTTTGCGCCTCATTTTCGCTACTGAAAATCTAAATTCAATAATGAATTAATTTAATAAAAAAACCCCCTCATTTAATTATTGATCTATTCTTTAATCTCCTGGATATAAAAAATAGTTTTTCGAAAAAACCATTATTATTAAATTTCGGGTTTATCTATTACAAGTTATTGTAAACTTTTCAATTACCTAGCCAACTTATGATCTTGAGATTCGTCATGAAAAAATTTACAATTTACCCATTAGTCGCAACACTTGGAATACGGCTCGGCACCTCTGTTATAATGGCCACAATTATAATTCATTTAAATTTAATATTTTGTTTTCTAATTATTTTTTAATTTTATTAAGAATAAAGAAAAAAACTTCGATCAAATGCTATTAAATAACAAAATAAATTATTTATATGAACCGTTTAAATGTTTTAAAAAAAAGATGAAACATTGAACTAAAATTTTTATTTTAAAAATCTTATTATTACCTAAGTTTACATTCTTTGATTAGCGAATTGAAATATAGTTGCTCATATAATAATAAATAAATATCTTTATAATACAACCCTATATAAATTAAATTTCTATTTACTTTATTTTTACGTTTAATTTTGAGTTACAATTCGAATCATATTTCCAAAAATTATAAAAAATAATATCGATTAAACTTGCATATACATACATGTGAATTTGATGCGAGATAATTACGAATCAAATATCCATAATCAAACCAAAATCTTATCTACAAGATGGGGTAAGCTTATGTTTATATTTATTCTATAGATAATTCTTTATACAATTACCACTAGAACTTGCAAATAATATCAAAATTGTAATTCTGGTGGAATCTATAATTAAAGCGTATCACTATTATACCAAAAATAATCGCTCCCATATTTCAGTGATTCGTTAATAATGGTCTCTACTAGCCACAAAAAAAAA
>LSSN01000299.1:0-10034 GCA_001970855.1 Smittium culicis
TAAATAATTAATATTCAATGTTTCTAGTGCTATTTTATATATACTTTTCCAAAAAAAGGAATTGTTCTTTTTTTTTTGCAACCTTCAAGTTATCAAAAAATAAGTCTTGGATATTTATTTTATATCCTCCGTATGCTTTAAGACTTCCTAGATTTTGTCTCATAGCTTCGTTTGACATTTCGCTCCAAAGTTTTTCTTTACATGTTCTATCCTTAAACCATTTGAGAAAGATACTTTTATTTTGAGCTTCAATATCTAACAAACCCATTCCAACGCATTTTTTCTTTCTTATTAAAATATTATATGATACTTTACTTTTTCTATTGTTCCATATGAATTTGCATATTTCTTTTTTAATTTTGAGTATAAAATTTTTGTCAAATGGAGTAAAGTGAGACATATACAATAGTTTGGATAGTAATATATTATTCGTTAATAGTATTTTGCCTCCCAATGATATTTTTCTATCTCTCCAATTATGTATATTGCATTTTATTTTATTAAAAGCTGCCTCTTTATTTGCATTATGATCAATGCCATGCTTGTTGAAATAAAATCCCAAGTATTTATAATTTCCTTCACCATTATTTAGTTTTCCTAGAAAATTTATTGGTTCGTCTACGTTTCCCATTTTTATTATTTCAGACTTGTTCGAATTAATTTTTGCTCCAGATGCTTCAAAATGCAGTTTCAATATTTTTTTTGTATCATACATTTAATTTTGATTCAGGAAAGAAAGTGACTTGTGAAAAAAAGTTATATATTTAAAATTCATCCAAAAATGGGTTATCCAATAGATTAAAAATAGAGGTAATAATTAATTTCTTAAAGCCAATTGCTAGAAAATTTCCAAAAACCAATGTTTTATATGGATTATTCATATGGAAAATTAATAGAGAAAAAGTAGAAACGGCCTTATCAAAATAAAAAAATAACTATAGAAGGTGTTTTCAATAGATGGAAATATGATATACAGCAGAAAATCATTAAGGGCTTAAAACGCACTAAGAAAAATAACTGTTAGCTAGCTATAAGAATCAAATGGTTCTCAATAGAGTCTGGAGAAAAATTAGTCTTCAGAACATCTGAAATAAATAAAACTCATTTTTCTCTTTTCAAGTCTTATCTTCCTACACATAACTACGTGTCTTTTCCATATACATATACCTCATCTTTTTAGTTACTTCCAAAGATTTGCTCTTACCGAAGAAATGTGTTATTTTTTTCAAAAAAATTTTATATCCGCACTATAGTATTAAATATAATGCCTATTTTATTACACTCTTATAATATTGATTTTCTATAAAAATATTTTTTTTGGTTTTTCAATATAAAAGAAAAGTGTATCCGCAATTCAATAGCTAAAAAATAAAAATTAACTTAATATCTTAAGGATATTTAATTAAATTACTTTTTAGGCTTAGTTAAAAAAAAAACTTTTGAGAATTTCAGCGGCATTGTGAACCATATAATAGCCGAGATTTAATCAAAAAAATTTAATGCTTATCTGTAACTAATAATCAAACTCTTAACTATAAGACAAGTACGTACTAAAATTTTTTTTTACTATGGATGTATCAGAGTTCATATTAGTGAATTTAAAAGCTAGTGCTAAATATTATTATTGAGATAATATATTAATAAATTAAGAGGATATAATTAGTTTAGATTTGTGAAATGCTGTTGAAAAGAATATTTTTTTATGGAAAAGCATTATTCTGTCCTTAAGTACTAAAATTTAAGATATTGGCAAGACTGAGTTGTATAGGTACAGTTTCCAATAGAATGGATTTGATAAAAACTAATATAATTTTTTGTTTAATGTTAAGAAATAACATGGTACATTATTTATTTATTATGCTGTCAGGTAAATATTTAGGTTACCAATAAATCAATAAATATTTAGCTAATAAATATTTAAAATATTATAACTGTATTGAGAAATTTAAATAAGACAAATAATAATGTAAGAAATAAAAAAAATAAGGCAAAAAAAAATTAGAAGATAGAACATATATATTGGAATTTTAGAGCCGGTCAAAGAATTCTCTTTGGAATCAGATTATATACTTCTAATTCTTCTAAAATTTTCTGAATATCATATTTTAAAATTAAAATGTAATTATCAAAGACAATAAAAACGAAATTTTTAGTTATCATTACAACGATGTACAAATAAAGCTGAAGGTTAATTAATTAATTAATGGCTTGATGAAATTAAATTTATAGTAATAAATATAAAAAAATTGATTTGAAATCAGATAAGTATAAAAACTGCCACTAAAAGACAAAAGAAACTTAATCGAAGAACTGGAAGAGTTCAATGGAAAATAGAAACAAGGCTAAATAAAAGAATTCCATTTAATTTTATAAATTTGCTTCCCCCCCCAAATATACTATTAATTAAAATTTCTTTTTTCATAATTAAATAAAAATCATTTAAAATTTCAAAATTAGTATTGTTTTAACAACTTTAAACCTAAAATAAATCCAATACCATAATGAAAACTATGAGCATACGCTCAAAAGAGCCGAAGAAATCTGCAGCGCTAGCTGTCTCATCTAAATTTATAACATACCCCAATTTATCTAGAAAATAGGGTGGTATTTTTGAGCTAATCCAGAACCTAATGAAATTAATAAAGCCTTTTGAATTAAAATAATTAAAATTTTTTTATAAGATTACTTTTGAAAGTGTTTTGGAGCTCCCTTTTGAACTTATTAATTACACTCTGAATATAATTTCTAAAAACCTTTGAAATTTTAGTTAAAATAACTATCATTTATCTGTTTTTATATAATTGAGATAGTAACGTATATTTTAAATAAATCATCTAGCTAAAAACTAAAAAATTATAGAAAATTAAGCTAAACCTGTTCAAAACCTGAAAATAGAAAAGTTCTAATAGTTATATATTCTAAACTAATACGAGATATAGTATGTAAAATAAAAAAATAAAGTTCAAATTTATATTATCTTTCTTAAGTATTATTATAGCTGCTCAATTTTTTATATATTTTACAACATTATATAACTTTTTGAGATTTAAATAGTAAATATAAAAAAGACACATTAAGATAATTAATTATGAGTTTGGATATTTTTGTACACAAGTTAAAGGTTTTTTTATAAGATAAAAATCACTGTTTTTACTTCCAATAACTAAACTAATAAACATCTAGTAATCTGCTTTACAATAATTTTCATAAAAATATCAATAAAATCTTTTCATTGGTTAAGAGAAATTAATACAATTTAATTTTTTGTTGTATAATGAGCTTCATCAGTCATATTTTAAAGGTCATACACCATTAAGCTATTTTAAATAGAGAAAAAAAAAACAAATAAAAAAAATAATAGATAAAGTTAGATAATTTTCAAATTTGTACTGTAATTATTTCTGATTTCATAAATTAATAATCCATTCGATTCGATTCATAATGTAAAAAGAATTTCCAAATCTAGAAATCTTCAATGTCTTTGGAAAAATAGATAAATTTAAAATAATAAAAAGATGATAGCTCTGAAACCTAAATAGAGAAAAATAGAATAATTTTAATTTCGATATATTAAATAATAATTGATTTTATTATAGAAAATATTGCTTTTTATTTTTAAAAAAATGATTTAAATATTGTCATAGTTTTAGTATTTCTGATATAATACTTATAAAGATATTTTTACCCCCTAAGTTTCAAACATGATGTTGGTAGTTTATAACTATAATTTTTTCTTTTGAATAGTTAAACTGTAAAATCGAAAAAGTTTAAATTGCGAATCTTTATAATAAAATATTGAATCGAAAATATATTTTATACTAATATTATAAATGATATTAATAAAAATATAAAAAATATATATTTTATTAATATTCTAAAAATAAATTAAAGAATTAAGATTCAAATTTATGATTTTTAATTATCAAATACATTTTCTTTGAGAAATTAATAGGTATAGAGGTTTTCGAATATATTAATACATGAAAAAATTTCCTATGAAATACTTTTTGATTAAAATATTTTTGTTTTTACAATTCTGTAGAGCCTAAAATTTATTTCTAAAAACTATAAGAAATTTTTTTATCTATTATTTTGTTAATAATTTCTCACAATTAAAGAATTTTTTTGCGTTTTTTATTTTTCATAATCACCATATATTATGATACAATTATATTAATATATGTCACAGTAAAATTTCCCCTCAATTTTCGTTAACCATTGATAAATCCCACTTTAACTTTTATACCTTAACCATGTTTTTTAAAAAATATCAGAAAAGCTTCATTCTTTTTCATGGAATGGGATGCTGTCAACAATATTTTTTCTCTCTATTTAATAGTACTTATTATGTTCAGATTGTTTAATACTAATAAGCCTACCTTGAAACCACAGTCTTGACAATAATAAAATATTAGTTTTTTAGTGCAATACTTCAATAACTCTAAAAGCTAAAAAACTATGTTTTGGTTTAACCCTTTCCCATCCAACGCTCTTTTTATTAGTATATTTATTATTTGTAGCAATATTACACTATACCAATAATTCTAAAGGCCTCGAAATTACGCTACTTTTTATGAATCTAATTTGCTAAATTTGGTTGATCAAAAATTGTATACCGCCCCTGAAAGAATTAAAGTAACTGTCCACCTCTAATGAAATTATCAGTCAGTTCAGCCAATAATCAGCACGATAAAGATTTTATTATTAATAATGTAGGAATAAGTGGATGATCTGTGATAATGACGCTGTGTTAAAAACTGGGAAAAATAATATTGATTTATTGGATAACGAGAATTTTAGCAATTGTAATTTATCCAATGATCTAGTTTAATCAAATACCAAGAAATCCATAAGCTTTGTTGCTTGGCGTTTAATGTAATCTAAAATAGCTATTTGAATGGTAGGGTGGCGCTAATTAGATAGTGAGGAAGGATTTTAATTCGATTTTGTAGCAAATCGAAAGTTAAGATAAGTTGATGAGAAGCTGATACATAACTCATTAGATTAGTGAATAGTAATTTAACCTCACCAAGTTTTTGTTGCAGTTATTAAGTTTTTTTCTTATAGCAGAATCTCGATATTAACAATATTTTATCTAAGCTTTATTTAAACAAGCTGTTATTTTATAGTATAAAAAATTAAACATACAAAATGAGCAGAAACTGGGGAAATAATATGGGCAATGACTATGCCAAAATGGCCACTAATATGTTCAAGCAAGGTTTCCCATCTGGTTCAGGCGGTGGAATGCCAAAAGGTTCGCGTACTTTTGGATTGCTTGCTGCTGTTGCAGGTATCGGAATCTACGCATTAAAAGAGAGTCTGTATAACGGTAATCATCCTCATTTCTATTATTTTAATTTTATATGCTATATTGATTCTAGAAATATAAAACTAATTTCAATCTTATTTTTACCTATTTTAGTTGATGGTGGTCATAGAGCTATAAAGTACTCTAGAGTTTTCGGCGTCATGAAGGAAATACATGGCGAAGGAACTCATTTTAGAATCCCTTTCTTGGAAACCCCTATTGTATATGATGTAAGAGCTAAGCCAAGAAGCATCCAATCACTTACCGGATCCAAAGGTAAAAAAAAAATTGTTTGATTTACAAGCAGAATTTTTAGTTCCATTTTCATCGAAAAATCGATAATCTTTTATTTAGATCTTCAGATGGTAAACATCACTTGTAGAGTGCTATCCAAGCCTGAAGTTAGTGCACTCCCAAAAATTTATCAAACTCTTGGTACTGATTTCGACGAACGTGTTTTACCTTCAATCGTTAATGAAGTTCTTAAGAGTGTTGTTGCTCAATTCAATGCTTCACAACTCATCACTCAGAGAGAAAGAGTAATTCATCTGTTTATCATCGTTATCAATTGTCAATACAAAAAACATATTCGATCAAACACAATTTATTAATTTTTTTAATCTAAAATTGTTATAGGTTAGTAGATTGGTTAGAGATTCTTTGGTCAAGAGAGCACTTAAATTCAACATAGTTTTGGACGATGTTTCTCTTACACACATTGCTTTCAGCCCCGAGTTCACAGGAGCAGTTGAAGCTAAACAAATCGCACAGCAAGATGCTCAAAGAGCTGCATTCATTGTTGATCGTGCCCTTCAAGAGAAACAATCAGTAATTATTAGAGCCGAGGGAGAAGCCAAATCAGCAGAACTTATCGGCGAGGCGATTAAGGATCAGCCTGGCTTCTTGGAGCTCCGTAAAATCGAAACAGCACGCGATATTGCAACTACTCTTAAAGGTTCAAACAACAGAATTTTACTTGACTCAAATGAGCTTATGCTTAACCTTAACAGAAAATAATTGCTTTATTACATTCTCACCACTTTATTTTTAATTCCATTGAAATAAATCAAGACCCGATTACTATTTTTTGAAACTGTTTTATAACTAATTCCAAGATTGGTTTTATTTTTAACTTTTTATTAAACATATAATATAATTCTATCAATTAAAGATAATAGAACTGCCAAAATTTTTTTACTGAAGATAGATAAAAGATCAATCGTTGCCTGTTGATTTAGAAAACAAAATTTTTTTAGAATGTACCGCTGTTTTCATATATAAATACTTTGATGTAAAAAATGATAGTTTTCTGTAAATAAAACAAAACGGAGCTCTATTTTATACAAATTTAATATCTTTTTTGAAGATTTATTTTTGAGATTTGTTGCCAGCAAAAACGTTTATACTAACTGCCTTCTCGCGTTTCCCGATTAATGTGACAGATTCAGATTCAAGCGTAGCCTTCTCCTTTTCGAGCTTTTCAATTTCGCGCCTGATTTTGGCGTCAGACATTTTATGGTACATTTGATGCACCTCTTCAGTAGTCAGTTTTTTCCCAAGCGTTTGTTCATACCTCTTCTTGATTTCTATGCCGCCCCATACACCAAGAGGAATTATTGTAGCCACAATCGTAAGCTGTATATTTTTGGCTTTGGAAACTGACATTTTTCGGTTAATAGTTTTCTTTAATTTTAGTATTTTGGTGCTGATTCCTGGCCTTGATTTCTTTTTATAGGTAAAAAAGTTTAGGCGTATATAAATAAGAAACTATAAATTATAGATACAATTTTCTCTGCCCCTAATTCAAATTCGATTAATTAACGAATGTTTCCGTAGAGAAATCAAAAGGCTTAGAGCTCTAATTTTTTAAAAGATGACTAACAATTGGCCCAGGTATAAAGTAAAATATAGATCTGCTGAAAGCTATGGATTTTTTTTCTTTCCAGAATTGAATCATACTATTGGTCGCTGAAATCGGAAAGCATATGAAATTAAAATAAAAGCGGTTTTTAACCTCAATGCGATAATGTTTGGATTTACAAAATCCCAAATATTAGCTAGTAATAAATGCTTTATTAATGGTATAGTATACTATATTCAAAAAAAGGGCACAATAAAAATTATTCAAATTATCATTCTTTAACTCGTATATATCTGATTTCGTATATTATAAAAAAACAACAGTTTGTCCGAGAGAAAGTTTTCGGACCAATATGATTGGGGTATTATAATAATCAAAACTAAACGATATCAATCATTTCATTCTCATAAAGGATCATTTATAGCTTTTTATAAAATACTGTCAATATTATATACTAATAAAAACAACCTGCAGTAGCATTCTTATACAGAATAATGGCGACTGAAGGCGTGTAGAATCGTAAACATTCAGCGGAGCTTGAGGGTAATCATATTGTACTTTTCAAAGAAATTTTTTCTTTAATGGGAAAAATAAACTACAGCCTACTCTTTGAAACTAAGGTTCGTGTCTAGCCGTTTTATAGACAGGTAAAAATGTCAATAATCAAAAAAAGTCATATTTATAACGAATACTCGTGAAATGTGGCGGAAATTTAGCTCAACCATTCTGAGAAGGAACCAGTATATTTCTTGAAACAAAAAAAAAGGTCACAGAATTGTATTAATATTAAAGAAATTGCAATAGAATAAAGCATATATTAAATGTCCAAACAAATTAAACGTCATTTGCGTGAATTTCCAAAGTTGTCAATAAAGAGAGGTCTTGCCTTTAATAAACAATATTCAAATTAAAGTATACACACAGTAAAAATTATAATAATTATAAAATGCTATAAATACCCTCAAAATTCCTATAAACGTCTTCCCCTTTCAATATTGTGAAAATCTTTATCTTTATAAAACATTTTTTCCCTAAAACCTATACTTTATTGTTAAAAAAGAAATTAAAATATACATCACTAGCATAGCTATTTTCCCAAATTAAAATATAAAAATTTCATTAAATTCCACTGCCAAAAGTACTTCTTTACACCTCTATTTCATTTCGTTTAAATACAAACTTTTTAAATAAAAAAATTTATAATTGTAATATAACTAATGTTGAGCAATAATATCGAAGAGATTATTGCGAAACTTGAAAGCAGGTAATGTATCATCAAAATTTTCTTATATCTTATTTAAAAATATATATACTCATATACCATTTTCTCATAAATGCAATATACTAGGTTTTAATAATAATTGATTATTATTACCCCTACTCTAAACTTGAATTACAATTTACAGCTCATACTCTTTAAAAATATTTACTTTTCAAAACCCTTCGTAATAATATTTATATATAAGTACCCTATAATTTAAGACAAGCTACACGATATTATAATAATATATTATCAACAGACTAACGCATAAACCCAAACTATTCATGTATATAAAAAAGAGTCACAGACACTTTATTTAATCAATTGTAACCTAGAAAACACATATGCTTAGATATATTGTTCATATAAAATTTGTTATTCGATTCAAGCACATCATTTAAGTTGTAATAAATTAATTTAACATAAAGCAATTTAATGACTATTATAGTGATAAGAATGAAAGGGATGCAGGGAAAATGGCATTAAAGCTTGAGGTAATTTTGATGTAGATTTACAATGAAATTTAAATGTCCAATAATAAACTTTTATAGCAAACACGTATTCCCATGATTTTTAAAATAAATTAACAGATAGAAAATAAGCTGTGTGGGCCTAAGTTCAAAGATGAATCTTCAATGGTAAATCAACTTCTAAAGATTACAACAAATCTATTACAAAATGGAATCCGAAATAATGGTCTCGCAGCAGTTCCTATTCTATGTAATTTCGTCTTTTTTCCTTTTTGATCTTGATTTACTATTATTTGGACTCTATTTAATTTTTATTCTTTTATATAATATACTCAATGTGTTTACTTTAAAAAAGCATTTGAATACTATATAATATTTTTGTTAAAAACTTTATATATAGACAACGTGGCAAAAATGTCAAAACTATCACAAATCCAAATAGCTAAAGCCTATAACCAAGCTAGTTATTTTTTCGACAACTATAATGAAATCACAGTAAGAGAAGCTATAAGTGTTATAGGTATGTTTAATGTCTAAAACATCAAACAATAAGATATTTTTGGTATAGACTAGTTTCTATATTAAATAATAATAATACAGGACTTTTGACTGAAACAAAATCCTCGCTATCGCTAGAAATAATGAACACAGAAATCTCAAAAGCGTTGGAAACTCTTTCATGTAATTATTAATATTTTTTCATACCACAAAACACTATTAATATATTTATGATATAGCTTATTATTCACACTTATTTACACTTATTTACACTTATTTACACTTATTTACACTTATTTACACTTATTTACACTTATTTACACTTATTTACACTTATTTACACTTATTTACACTTATTTACACTTATTTACACTTATTTACACTTATTTACACTTATTTACACTTATTTACACTTATTTACACTTATTTACACTTATTTACACTTATTTACACTTATTTACACTTATTTACACTTATTTACACTTATTTACACTTATTTACACTTATTTACACTTATTTACACTTATTTACACTTATTTACACTTATTTACACTTATTTACACTTATTTACACTTATTTACACTTATTTACACTTATTTACACTTATTTACACTTATTTACACTTATTTACAC
>LSSN01000299.1:10102-24350 GCA_001970855.1 Smittium culicis
CACTTATTTACACTTATTTACACTTATTTACACTTATTTACACTTATTTACACTTATTTACACTTATTTACACTTATTTACACTTATTTACACTTATTTACACTTATTTACACTTATTTACACTTATTTACACTTATTTACACTTATTTACACTTATTTACACTTATTTACACTTATTTACACTTATTTACACTTATTTACACTTATTTACACTTATTTACACTTATTTACACTTATTTACACTTATTTACACTTATTTACACTTATTTACACTTATTTACACTTATTTACACTTATTTACACTTATTTACACTTATTTACACTTATTTACACTTATTTACACTTATTTACACTTATTTACACTTATTTACACTTATTTACACAAATATAATTGTTATTTAGCTAGAGAAAAGCGGGATCTTAAAAACGTTATTGTGCTTATGATCATTGAATCTTTTATCAACTTCCACCCGAATAAATTGGCACCTAGACTACTTGAGATATCAATATCTGTTGGAAGTTCTGCTTTTTCCAAAAATGTATTTACTTTCAATTAAATATCAAAATTTAATGTAAATTGATATAAAAATGATTATAAATAGAAAAGTGTTTCTGAGGCTGGTTTAGTTGCATTAAATGTAATTTTAAAAAATAAGGCACATCTTGAAACAATAACAGCGAATAATATATGCGAAATGATATACACAAATGCACAGTTATCAGATATCAACTTAAGTACAGAATCAGTTTCTATTTCGCTTTCTATCTACAAATCGCTGTTTTTATACGGCGGAATGTTCATGAATTCACACTTTAATAAAATAGCAAAAAAAGTATTAAATTATTGCGACCGGAAGTCTAATGATATATTTAATAAATCTGTAAATCTTCTTCCAGTTTTGTGCAAATACAGCCCATACGACTTCAGCAAAAATTTAGAAGGCGATGAATCGTTTTTAAAAAAATCAATATATTTGCTGAAATCTCTTTCTAAAAGCGAAAAGACAAGGATCCTAGCCTTCAATACTATTGGAGAAATTTCCTTATGCGCTAAAGGATACTTTTTAGAATTTCTTCCTATAATTATTAACCTGATCTCTAATTTCTTTATTTTAAACCACAGACTAAAAAAAGGAAAGATTAACGAAACGAAAGCTGTATTGAAATGCATTATTGATATCGAACACTCGATGGGTACTGCTGTACTAAAACATATACGTGTTCTTTTAAATCATATTTTTAACTTGAGATTTTCAGAAGAAATTCTAATGTTTTTAAGTGATTTGAATAATGACTTACCTCAATTGTCAGAAATAATTCAAGGTAGGCCATTTACTTGATATCTTTCCCTCAAACATAATTTTCACAATTAATGCTAAAATTCAATTCTTTTTTTGTTTTTTAATTGAATCTAGAGAAGCTTTTATCAATTATTTCACAAATATTGTTGTGCCCTTCTATAAAAAATGCAAAAAAAGTGTACTGTCTTACGTTTTATCTATTTTTTATAATTTTTAAAATAGTACTATATTTTACCTTTATTTAAATTCGCCTTTTTAATTAATAATATATACTGATTTATAATTGAAATTTAGTGAAAAATCTGTTAGCGAAGGTGCTAAAAATCTTGGAAATAAATCGATTTCAAAATTCGATTCCCAATCAGTATATCTTTGTATGAAAGCTTTTGAAATATTCTAATTTGAAGGATATGATTTACTTCCAGTAATAAATGAAAATATCTTGAGATATTTTTCGATTAGTGATAAAATTCTAAGAAGACAATCTATTATTTCCGTTTATAATATGTGCAAAAGACTAAAGTTCGATTTAAAAGGAGGAAAAATGTTATTAGATGAGGTTCAAAATGTTTTTCAGAGTATTACTTATGTTATTGCCACTGATACGTTTTTAGACTTGCGCATTCTTGGCTTAAAGACGTTTCTTGAAAACAAATGTTTTGACATTTATTTGAAGGACAAGAAAAATGTTGAATATTTATTGATGATTCTATATGACGAGTTAGTAGAAATAAGAACGCTTCTAATTACATTATTTTCAAGGCTTTCAGAAAGTAATGTTTCTGTAGCATCGACTCCGTTAAAAGTTATGGTAACCCAGCTAATAAATCAAATTCAATTCTCAGATTCAAGGTATATACTTTATTAATAAAATAATAGTTTTTAGTAGTCTTTATATTTTTATATTAAAATAAGCAACACATTGTTATATCTACATATATACTTTACTTAGCAAAGAAAAGATAGATTCAGTGAAGATATTAAATTTGTCTATAAAACTATCGGGTATATGGATTGGCTCCAACGCAGAGCTTATCCTTGACCTTGTAATATCGAAAATAACTTCAAGTAGCCCGAGTCTAAAGAGTCTCTTTTTAAACACAATTAAGTATTTGGCGCCTAAAGGAATAGAAATATTCGATTTATTTTCAGATGAAATATCAAATATAATAGTCAGTCTCATCTCAGAAGGATCTGATGTATCGGTGAGAATTTCGACACTAAAAACTCTTAAAGTGTGTATAGAATATTCTATATTCACACAAAATATAGCCGAAAATTACCCTGATTTACTAATGAACATTTTAAGACTAGTTAAAACTGAAGGCAATTCCCAGGTTCAAACACTTCTTATAAAAATCTTGGGGGATATTGATGCTATAAATTCATACAAGTACCAGGAAAAACTGAATGAGCACTATTGCAAAAAAAATAACCTCGGTAGTTCAAACCCAAAAAAAGATAAGGAAGAAACTTTAAGAAATCCATATTCCATAAAAATAGAAAATATAGATAGCGCGAGCTTATCCTTAAGAATCAAAGACAATTATGGTGTCTATGATCATAGTTGTGCTACAGATACGCTTGATATATTTATTCCTGGGCTACCAGATGCGAGGAATGCTATCAATGAAAGGCCTAGCGATAGAACAGGCTATAAAGTATCATCAGAATTAACATATACTAGCCGGGCAATATTTTTTTTGATCAAAATACTAAATGACCACGAAAAACGCGAAGTTCACCTCGTTTTTGCACAGGCGATACTTTTTATATTCACATCAGCAAAAAAATTGCATTTCAGATTTTTAAAGTATATTATTCCTTCGCTAATATACTCCATGAATATTATGAAAGATCAAAAAGAGCTTTATTTTGGAATATTTTCTAGGCTTACAGAAATTTGTGGGCATTATATGCAAAATCACTTCTCTTTTTTTCTGGGGTTTAAAAACAGGAGTGCTGAGTTCACAGACAGCGAAAAAATCACATATATACGTTTACTAGAATCTATTTTTGATATTTTAAGTAAGAGCTTTGAAGAATACTATCCTGAGACTTTTCTTTTTTTGCTTAGCTTGATTGATACAGATTCATCTAGAGACAAAAAAGTATCGATTTTAAGTCTTAGATTGATCAAGAGTATATTTTCAAATTACGGAAACTATCATTTATCAACGATTAAAAAAATTTTAAACCTAATAAAGTTTTCAAAGGATACAAAGGTATCAATATCAGCAGTTAATTGTCTTTCTGGAATAATCATTTCTTCAAAGTGTATCGAGTTCACTACGCTTATATTTTTGCCTCTAATCGAGTTGTTCAAAACTTCTAAAGATATAAATTTACAACATAGCATCCTTGATTTGTTTTCAATAATGCTCTGCTACATCAGAGATCCTTTCGTTCCCTTTCTTGCTTGTATTGATAAGGCAATTAAAGATACGGGATCCGAAGATGACTACATTAATTTTACTGATACTTTTAATTGCTATTTTCAAGGCAAGAATGCAATTTTTTTATATTCTTCAGAATTTTATGAGTTGAATAAGATAAATAAGGAGAAAATCGAAGCAAAAAAAAGCTATGGTGTTACCGATTTAGTTATTAATCCAAAAAAATTGATATCAGCTTGGAATTTACCAGAGATTCGAACTAAAGATATGTGGGATGAGTGGATATACAATATAAGACAAGAAAACATGAAAGAATCGCCTTCGCGCGCACTTAGGGCTTGTGCCACTATTTCTTCTATGCATCCTAATATATGCGACGATCTAATTTACCCTGCTTTCTCATCGACCTACTCTATTCTATCTGAGAATGAAAAGAGATCCCTGACAATGAATATAAATAATGTTATTGATTCTGATAACCTTCCAATAAAAATTATCTTGATAATTATCAATTTATCTGAATACCTCGAGAATGATCAGTTGAATATTCAAATCAAAAAAAGAAAGCTATCAGACCTCTGTAAAAAAAGTAACTCGATAGCTAGATCTCTTAGGTCTAAAGAACTTGAGTATCTTTCTGGAGAAATCAACGGAAAGCTGGAAAAGTCCACTGTGTACGAATTGCTACAGATTAATTATAAACTTGGGCAAAATGATGAAGCAATGGGTATCATAAGCATTTTGAATGAAATAGAACCCAATTCACTTAAAGATACAGATAGGTAAATATTCATAATTTATACTGATTTGATTAAGATGTAAAATTTTTATATTATTTATTTATTTAGTCTTACTAGGCTAAGTAGCTGGGATGATAGGATTTTTGAAATAGGTGATATGACTCTTGTAAAATCTTCGAAATACCATTTTAATCTCCAAGAAAATTTTAGTAGATAGATAGTAGATATAAATATAGTTAACGGGACAAAAAAAATATTAGATGAAGAGCTTTTAGCAAAGATTGAAAATGATTTCTTCGAATTTGATTACTACAGAGTAATTTTATTGCTAATTAGAACTTTGAGCTTAGATGGCCAAGAAGTATCGATTGTATCAAGTATAGTCTTGTTTGTATCTTGGTATATAGACGAAATGAAAATATTTGAAGAATTTTTAAAACATTTACCGGAATCCCATAAAATGAAGTCTTTTTATAAAGCGGTCATAGCTGCACATAAAAATGATTTTTTAGAAGCAAAAAAATGCATTGATGATTCAAGAAGAAATCTGTATATCGAAATATCTCAAAATTTTGATGGAACATTTAATAGAAGTGATTACTTTACTGGTTTGTCTAGAATGATATCAGCTCTAGACGAAGTTATCCACTATAAAACTAAAAACGCACTCAAAAATAGTAGCGAAAGTTTTTTATCTCTTTTGGAAAAAAAGTATAAAAATTTCTTTTCATATATATTCAGCATTAAAAATATTTAAAAAGCCTTTTTTTTCTTTTAGGCTAAAAAAGAGTTTTTTTGACCTAAAAGGCTATCAAAGAATTCTGCAAATAAAGTCAATCGCAGTTCCTAAATCCTGGTTTCAAAGCGACTGGTTGTATTTGGCAAATCGCTGCATAAATTTAGGTAAATTTTCGATGTGTGAACAAATTTTGAAAACATTAATGTCTGATGAGATCCAACAACGTCAGTTTTTCATAAATGAAAAGCTAAGAAAAATAGATCATCCTATATTTATATTTGGTAAAAGTATATTGGCTCTTAAAAATAAAAAACCCTTCGGCAAATCTCAATCAATTACACATGATTTGAGCGTAATGAAAAGCATAAATTTTAAAAATAAAGAAAATGAGTGGGTAAATATCAATAATATGCCGTTAAGAACAATAAACGAACACAATGTATTTTTAAACTTAGACGCGTTTGATAAGTTGGTAAATACGTCTATTTTTCCAGAAACTATTTTTACACATCTAAAAGTCAAATGGGCTATTCAAGAAAGAACATATGCAATTAAAAACCTCAAGCTCTTGGTTGAAAATTTATCAAATTCCGTCGGCTTTAATTTTGATTCTTTTTGTGTTATAATTTTTACTAACCAAATAGTAAAGAAAAAAAGATATAGCTTTATTGAAAGTATGCCTATCTCCAGATCACCATGCTTTAGATTACTTTCTGATTTATACTACACAAAAGCTGAATGGCTTTTAGAATTTAACACAAAAATTATTGACATAGGATCCTATGAGGTTATCGATGATGCTAAAGATTACACTACACCTGAAAAAATATTGAACCTTTATTTCGCTTCATTGAAGTTTGATAAGACTTCTTATAAATCGTGGAACTCATTAGCAATATGGCACAGCAAAAAAATGGCGCATATTGAAATGTGTGGGTCATATGATCTAATAGAATCCATTAAAAAGTATATCATTCCTTCAATACATTCATTTTACAAATCAATAGAATTTTCAGATTCTTTTACTGAGTTCCAAGATCTTTTGCAGCTGCTTAAACTGTGGTTCAGATATGGGCACTTAAAACTTGTTTCAGAAGAAATATTCAAAAGGTTTAGTGATATAGATCCTATTTATTGGATTCAGGTTCTACCTCAGATTATAGCCAGAGTAGATTCTCCACATAGTCAAATAAAGTCGCAATTAAGAAATTGCTTGTAAAATTAGGAAAGAGTTATCCAGAATCAATAGTATTTCCGTTAACTGTTTCGCGAAAGAATTCTCTTTCAATCAATGACAATCTAGCTTTTAAAATAATAGAAACGCTTAGACATGATTTTCCAGAGTTGATCTATCAATCCGATTTAGTATCTGATGAATTATCAAAAGCCGCGACTTCAATCGAAGAAAAATGGATATCATCCATTGACGAAGCCTCAAGGAAATACTTTATTTAACATGATATTGATGGGATGCTCAGTATACTAATTTCTCTGATTAAACCCATAAAAGAAACTCATAAAACTATTATTGAAGAAAGGTTTTATCAAAAATATCAAGGATATATTTCAGAAATTAAGTCACTTATAGAAAAATCAGCTTTTTTTAAGAATAATGGAGATATAGATGTAAAGAGAGTAATTAATAGGATTTGGATATTTCTGAAAATTTTTTTTATTAAACTTGAATCTAAATCAAAAAATGTTAATATTATCAACTTGAAGGAATATTCCCCTAAGCTGTACAATTCAAATAATTTGATTGTATCTATCCCAGGGACATTTAAGCCGAATGAAGAAAAAGTTAATATCCATAAATTCCATCATATTTTAAAGATATACACTTCTAAGCAGAGTCCAAGAAATTTAATGATATATGGCAGTGATGGACTAGAATATAGGTTTTTACTCAAGGGTAATGAAGATTTAAGGCAAGATGAAAGAATAATGCAAATATTTAATCTTATCAATAGGCTACTTTTATTAAATCCTGAAGCCTTCTCGAGGCATTTAAAAATAGAGAGATTTCCTATTATACCTCTAACACAAAACTCTGGCCTTATCGGTTTTTATGATAGTTGTGAAACATTTTATAATATAATAAAAAAGTACAGAGAATCAATTGGTATACCATTAAGCTCGGAGCAAAAAAAAATCCAAGATTTTGCTCCAAATTATGAAAAACTTGATATTATACAAAAGGTAGAGGCATTCGGCGTCGGTTTATCTGCTACAAAAGGTGGTGATTTGAAAAATATTTTTTGGATTAAAAGCACAAATGCTGAAGATTGGATTTACAGAAGGTCAAATTTCACCAGATCTTTATCAGTAATGTCTTTTGTTGGGTATATAATCGGTCTAGGTGATCGACACCCTTCTAATTTTATGATCCATAGCATCACAGGAAAAGTTGTGCATATAGACTTTGGGGACTGTTTTGAATCTACAATTAATAGAGATTTTTTCCCCGAAAAAGTATCTTTTAGGCTTACAAGGATTTTGGTGAACACCATGGAAATCAATTCAACTCAAGGATCTTTTAAAATAGCATCTGAAATCACTTTAAAGATTTTAAGGTCTAACAAAGATAGCATAATGACAACTTTAGAAGCTTTTATATATGACCCTCTTTTAGGCTGGGTACTTTCAGAAAATGAAAATAATAGAAAACCTCAGAAAGAAAAAAGCTTATCTGAACCAATGGAATTTGGATATGGCAATAAATGGGATAATAAAATTGAATATTCAAAAAATGCATCCAGTTTTAGTATAAAATGTGAAAATTTAAAAAATCAAAAAGCAACTGATTTATTGGATAGAATAGAAAAAAATCTAGATGGGTTAGAATTCAATACTGGAAAAAGTATAGATATTTCCACTCATGTAAAGCGCTTAGTTGAACAGGCTACGTCTCTCGAAAATTTATGCAGAAGCTTTGTTGGGTGGTGTGCGTTTTGGTGAACTTGTATATATATGTATATATTGAGGAATTAAATTTGTTTATTACCGGTTAAATCACATAAATAAAACAATGTAAACTTCCTTTATTTTTATTTTTCTGTGGTATTATACGTATTTCAAAAAAATATTATATGATAATAAAGTAATATAAAGTTAAAGAAATATTAAAAGGCTTTTTCTTTAGCAGAATCCCTTCCGCACAATATTAGTTCGGTGATGTATAAAATAACTCGTAAGAAATTATAAAACTATTTTACTTCCCTAAGAAAATTTTCAAAAAAAAAAAAATTGAAAATTTTTATAGACAGTATATACTATTGTTTTATTGAGTATATGCTATTGTTTTACACTTAATTCACGCGAATTTTCATATAAATACACTTCTTACATTTCTTATATATCAATTATAAAGCGAATAAAACGAATTTTTCATATTAATAAAGTAAGCCTGGTGTACTAAGTAAACTTTATACCGGCGGTTCGGCTTACTAGCAGTAAAAAAATTGGTTGCAATCGATTAATTTTGAGGCAAATTACTATTAATTCAATTACTCATTAAAAAAGGGGGGAGGAAAATAAAAACAAAAAAGTCAAAATTTATCTACGCTTACAAAAACTACCCGTGGAAGAATAAATTTTCTGGCTTCGATTACTAAGTAAAGTTTAACAAGCTAGCAAATACAAACATTTTTGTAATATCTAAAAGTATAGGGACCTGTTTTATCCCAAGTGAAAAATGTAAAACGTGCGGTGACACAATAACCTATTGATTCATTTTCGGTAGATTCCATCGACATTGATAATGATATAAATGAACTGATTGATAAATAATGGACAGAATCCGATTGTTTAGGAATTTTTGACGGCCTGGCAGACCAAAAAAAAATTTTTATTATCAAAAACTATTAAAAAAGTTAAGAAAAAGAAAAGAAAATTTAAACTGTATACTAAGTCTATAATCGATTTTGAAACTTATAAAATGACCAAAAATGACTGCGAGAAGTCAAAAAAAGCTGATCCGAAGAAATTCTATGTAGAAAAATTAAAAAAGCATAATGAACATCTTTTAAATAATGGCTCCAGAAAAACAATAAATTTCATTAAATTCTCTAAATTAAGGCGAATATAAATATTTCTAATGGCCCAACAATTGATGAAAATAAAAATATTCGAACTGAAATAAAGAAAATAATAGAAGCTTGGGAAAATAATTTCAAAAATTCAGCTGAAGATCACTGTGGTAATAGCATGCCTTCTGAAAAGTGGGAAAGCTTCATTTGAAATTACTTTTATATATTCCCATATTTTGATGAATGCATTTATTGAGGCGAAATTTTGATAGCTATAAAAAAAATCCCTAATAACAAAGAACCTGGTATCAATGAAATACAAAATGAAATTTACAAAATATTTTGTGCCGAAAAAATCCCAGAGTCGAAATTCTCGAAATTTTTATTTAGGATTCTAGAAATTATCTGGATAAATTAAAAAATTATAAAAACAAGTTTTGTGGCTCCTTTACCCAAAAAAGGTGATTTGAAAGATACAAACAATTACAATGGAATATATCTTATTCCTGCTCTTATAAAAATTTTTTCCAAAATATTATCCAGAAAATTAGGGAAAATCAGCAAAAAATACAGTATAATAAAATCTGAGCAGGCGGGGTCTCGTGCAAAGTATGAGTGTGTCGCACAAGCTACAGTGCTATATGAAATTTTCAAAAGACGTAAAATTCAAAATTTAGAAGCATAGGTAGGATTTATAGATTTCGCAAATTTTTATGATATGGTACCACGTAAGGCGCTAATATATAAACTTACGAGCATCGGTATTGGTGGAAATTTTTTAAATTAAATTTTAGGACTGTATAGATAACCAAAACTAACAGTAAAAATTGGAAATATAATTTCTGAAATGTCTTATACAACTGCTTTGTGTGGAAATGTTGGTCCGCATCGCTCATTTTATTTGATTTTTATATAAAATATATTTATGATGGCACATAAAGTTTTTTTGTACCATCGCTAGGAAAAAGAATCCCAGGCCTACTATTTGAGATGATGCAGTAATGATTGTCGACTCTGCTGAACAAATTCAAGGATATTTGAATAAAATCGCTGGTTCGTCGAATAAATGAGAAATATAAATTAGTAATTCAAAATTCAAAATTCAAAATTCAAAATTCGGCATTTTAAAAATAATTTCAAAAAATAATTTCAAATTTAATGCTCAAAATCATGAAATAGGAATTTTGCAAAAATAAAACATCTTGGACACATTTGTAACCATAATTGAAATTTACTATCAGAAATTAAAAATTGTCAAAACTTTTTTGAAACAGCTACGTTTTGCAGCTATGGATTTTTAAAGAGAGCTGATATACCCAAAGCATTAAAAATAAAATTCATAAATTCTGTGTTGAAGCCTATTGATTGTTATTTCAGGGAAACTTTTGGAATGAGCAAACAGAGAATTAAATCAATAGAAATTGAAATTGATAAACAAATAAGAATAGTAGCTAGAGTGGGAAAATCAGCGGCTATGGAGAGACTTCGGACCGAGTTGTCAATTAAATCGGTATTTTTAAGAACAAGAGAGGCTCGAGAGCGCGCAATAGTAAAATGGGAAATTTTAAAAAAGTTGATTTCCGAACTTATTAAATTTTCGCACAGATCAAGAATAAGTACTTGGGTATCAAGCACTAATAATTGGCTAAAAAAATATTGCAGTGCAATAAACATGAAAAATGTGTTAAATTCGCTAATACATAGAAAAATGGGTAATAATAAATCGAAAATCCGAAAATGTGCAATTTATAGGGGAATCAAAAGTGCAAGTGTCTGGATCAATTTACAAAAAAATTTTCTAGAACAGCGTATAGGATTCCAGAAAATTGGTAAGATCAGAACAGGCCAATTTTGGACAGTGCAAAAATTTTCAAATTCAAAAGTCATAAACAAAAAAAAAAAATCTGCTCGTTTTTTAATAAGGCTGTTCCAGGAACAATTGAGAATTTGTTTTTAGTTTGTGTAAGGTGGAAAACCATACACTTAGATAACGTTGAGCGATTTTTTTATATTTAAATTTTTTTTCTTGTTCCGACCCAGCTCAAATGGAGGAGGTTGGAAAACTCCTTGGGGTTGGGGGGGTCTAAAAAATCTTTTATCCAGCTTCACGTTGTAACACCTATCAAATTATTGAGCTCGAAACTGTAAAATTTTTGGATAGTATTCGTGCTACCCGATTTCTAATGCTTGAAAGTATTAGTGAATCACTAGCACCCATGAAACGATTCCCATTGGGTATAGAGCTACTAGAGCGGTGGAGAAGAGTTAGATAAAAAAAATTTTAAATACTTTATTACAGTGTTTTATACATTTTTATATTCTTTTAAATAAATTTCTCTTTAAAAAAAAACGGCTCAGGTCGTAAAATTGGAATCTCATGCAAATAGTTTCAAGACCACATGAATTCGCTCTATTAACTTGCCTACAATCTAGATATCTATATAAGATGAAAATCGAGTTAGATTAACATTTTTTATTTAGCAAAAATGAAGATGCACAAAATGTTATGCAAAAAACTTTCTCAAAAAATTTAAGGAGATTGAGATGTATCTGACTGAAAAATTAGAGGAGGAAATCACAGTTGTCAATACTCCCAAATCTTAGATATGATGATATACTTACTATATTGGACCTAATCAAGGATAAATTCGAATTAAATTCAACGCTCTTTGCAGAAAAAGGCTCGCGTAATTCCTGCCATGTGGATTCATAAAAATATTATAATAAAAAAGTTCTGAATCGATTATAACTAGCTCCCTTGGCTACTATTACAGAATAATCGACATCATCTATAGATTATTTAAGGAGTTTTGAAGCTAATTCAAGCAATTAGAAAACTGGAAGTCCAATTTCGATTAAAAAAAACACGAGTTAATGAGATAGATCAAATTTATTTCCAAGCTAAAGGCGCATCTAAAGCTGATATCGAATCTAATGGTCAACCAGGGACAGATAAAACCTAGATTTTTTACTAGGAGCCACCAAAGCCTCTATTTTCGGAACAAAGAAGAGAAAAATTCGGGATGAAACAATCTCTTTTCAGCTCAATAGCTATGGAAGAGGCGCGAAAAACCGAAATTGAAAAAGCGCGAATTAGTGAGCCTATTCAAAAAAATTAATTGGGCCAAAATTCTGCGCACATAGAACACGAAAAAAATAATTCCGAGAAATCTGGCAACTATGATTCCAATATCAGTATTAAAAAAACTTCTGAAAAAATATTATACCCAGTACTCCAGTATCTGAGGACTCATATGGCTACAGCACGCTAACAGAGTTGGAAAAATATTTCTGATAACGCCAGAAATAAAATAATAACTGAGTCGCAGTACATAGAGTTTGAAAAAAATATTTTGAAGTGAATTTCAGCGAATCAACCGCTGAACTGTATTATTAATACGATCTGCTCGATCATACCGATCAGGACATAGAATTCGAATAATTAGCAAAAATATGTACAAAAACATCAAAAAAAAAAATAGAAATAGAATTAAAAATAAAAATAAAATACAACAGATTATTATTTCTAAACCTCATAAAGCTCAAAAAAGACACTGTAAAAAGGTACATTGTGCTGAATAGCACTCTAAAAGACCAACAGTTTACAGTAAACAAAATCAGACAACGTAACGGCCAATGGAGGCACGGAATTCACTCCATTGATTACCAAAAAATTAAACTTATCAAAAAATTAAATAAATAATATTGAAAAATCTCTGGGCGCGAAAATTAGGCGCGAAAAAAATAAAAAATTTCGATCGGCCAATTTCACTGGCCGAAAAAATCAAAAAATTAAATTTCGCTAAAAACAACACTCTGACGGTTATGACCTACAATATACGAGTCATAAAGAGTATAAAAGACGAACTGGAGCACTATCTGAATTTTTCAAAGTCGGATAGTGCTAAGCCCGATATCCTGGCACTCCAGGAAACATTATTAACGAAAAAAACTTACCGCTGCCGCATACCAGGATACAGCTATATATAGGTCAAAGCCGATCACGCCAAAGGTGGCACCGGTCTACTGCTGGCAGTAAAAAATAATATTGGACTAGAAATTAGCGAATTTAAAGCCGCGCAAACTTGGCTATCTGGGATAGACTCTGGGCGCACCAAAAATGGTGATAAATTCACGCTTTTGGTCACAAATGTGCACTTTCCAAACTCAGGAATTCGCAAAAAGCGAGCGATTTCCGAGCTTTTTGACAAATATAAAAATTTCAATAAAAAATTTAAAAAGCAAATACTGCTGGGGGACTACAATATGGACACCCCGTCCTCAAAAAAATTTACTCTGAAGCTTGGAACTGGGTTCAAGCATGAAAAAGTAGCCAACTCTGCCGGGTCGAGATACTATAAGAGCACCGTAGGCCGAATGATCGACCACCTATACTATGCTGGGCTCAACAGCCGCCCAAACTGGTGCACAGCGAACCGATATTTGGACCTCTCCAACCACATGCTGATCGCAGCGCAGTGGAATTTGGACGCTCTCGAGGTACTGGCAAAAAAATCAAAAATTAGCGCGAAAAAATTATTATTGATTGAAAATAATTTTGTCAGCCATAACTGATTTACAGTGCTAACCGAAACAGAAATGGGCTTAAATGAGCTTTGAACCGACCTAATCGACATCGTTTGGGATCAATCTGCTCGGCTCGATACGCTGGATCCACTTGGGGAAACTATAAAAACTGTGCTCTCAAATATTGCTCTGAATAAAATAAAAAAGCGGCGAAAAAAAATTTCAAAAATTAAATAATAATAATTGTCTAATTGGAAAAAATTCATGATTAAAATCTAGAAATTATCGATAAATAAAATTTACGTTAACTCAATATCACGAAAAGTATAAGAAAAATTGAAAACCATTCTCTGCACTATGACACTTTTTAATAGGTTTATGAATATATCGGAAGTTTTCATGCCACATTAGCTTCGTAAGTCTAAGGACTAGCTCTTGTGGAATCACGAGAATTCTGCGCTTAGAAAATACCGTCTTTTATGCATATCAAATATCGACTAACATACGAATCATTTTG
>LSSN01000303.1:8231-22882 GCA_001970855.1 Smittium culicis
TTATTATTATTATTATTATTATTATTATTATTATTATTATTATTATTATTATTATTATTATTATTATTATTATTATTATTATTATTATTATTATTATTATTATTATTATTATTATTATTATTATTATTATTATTATTATTATTATTATTATCGCTTTATTTATCATTTGATCAATTAAAAAATAAAAAACACCGCTAGATAACCTTAGTGCGGATATAAGTAAATTATTTTTGAATCTAAGTTATTGAAAGAATAATGTTTTACTCCTTTATAATCATATATTTAATTATTAAATCTTATTATTTAGTATATATTGGAGGGCTCTTATATTGCAGAGATGGCTTTCTGCGTAAAAATATACACTCCTTGGATCCATGAGTCTCTTTGAATGCTTTGGAAGAATCAGTGAGCTCTTTTTAATGCTTTCTTTAGTCATAATACAGTAAAACCTCTAAGATGGCAACACCTTGAGATATCAAACCTCTAAGATAGCAACTTTCTGAATTTTAAATCGAAAAAATATTGATTTATTTTTTGAAGTATACCCAATTTTTATTAAAGTGATTTCATAGGCTAAATAAATTAAATTTGCAAAATTTAGTATATTTTATTTGTGAATTGGATATTTATATTTCAAATAATCTGGCCTATTGTCAATTGCACTTTGAGAAGGTAATTCGAAGCTTTGATGTGAAACGGTTGTAGTATGAGCCAAAATATAATTTCTAATTAGTAACTAAAACATTTGGATTAACGAACTAAGTTTTACCTTAGCTTATGATAATAACTTCTCCAATTAAATTAACATATTTATAAAACAAAAGTTTAACTAATTAACAAAATTATAGTTGGTACCTTGTATCCTATTTTTAGCATTAAAAAAAGTCAATTTCGCGTTATAAATAACTTCTAAGAGCAATTTTTTATATTTCGAGCTTTTCAAATATATGAAAAACACGAATCAGCTATTAAAAGTTGAATTTTCTCAGAAAATTAAAAAAAATCAAACTTAATTTTTGAATATTTAATTTAGTAATTTGTAAAAAAGTAATAAATAGCTCAATTACTTAATCTGAACATCTATCGTCACACATAAATTTAAAATTTATTTAATTTTATTTTGCTTTTCTTTGATAATTTTTGAAAAATATAAATTCACGAAATGGTTAATAGCAGAAAAATTAGGCGCAACAAAAAATATTTATCTATAAGCAAAAGATTGAAATACTATCAAAAATAGTTAGTAATGTAAGCAATTCTGAAATTACAATTGAATATGATATAAAAGCTACAACATTTCAAAAATAAAAAAACAAATAGTAAAAATACTAATCTATGCGAAAAATATTCCGAGTACTAATTTAATAATACCAAAAATATAATATAATGATATAAAAGAGTTTACATCTGAATTTATTAATGTTTGTGGAGAAAGAAAATTTCTTATTTACGAGCAATCAATAAAATTAGCAGTTCAAAAATATGCTTAAATTAAAAAAATTGAAATTTTAAGGCTATTAACGGATGGTCTTCTAGTATGAAATTTAGAAACGATTTAAAATTTAAACTTATAAATGGGGAGCAAGGATCTGCAAACTTTGACGGTGAAAAGAGTTTTGTAAATAATTTCCAATATTTCTTAAAAAAATATGAGCTTGAAGACATTTTTAATAGCGATGAAACTGGTTTACATTCGAGAACACCTCTGAGAAAAACTTTTATTAGATCCAAAGGGAATCATAGAGGCAGTGAATCTTCAAAGGAGCGAATAACTATTCTATTTACTGTTAGTGCATTGGGAGAATTGTTAATACTTTGATAGTTGGAAAATCAAAAAGCCCAAAGTCATTAAAAGGAAAAAATATCTCTGGATTTAATATCGAATATATAAACCAAAAAAATTCATGGATGACACAAAACATATTTTTTAATTTTTACTCTAAAATAAATGAAACTTTAATAGAGTTCGAAAGAAAAATATTAGTAATAACCGACAATTCCAAGGGCCACAAAATATCCGAGTTAACAAATATCGAGTTTATTTTTTTGCCACCTACACGAAGTCATTAATCCAGCCGCTTGATAGAGGTATAATAAAAACTTTTAAATCAAATTATAAAACTGCTTTAATAAACCACATTATGTGTTGAGCAAATGAGCCTAGAGAATTAAATTATAGTAGAATAAACTTATATGATTCAATTGAGGACATTTCTTTATCGTGGAAAATTTTTTCAAAATAAACTATAAAGAATTGTTTCAAAGTATTGTTAAATCCAAACAAAGAAATAATTATGGCTCAAAGCGAAATTGAGATTCCAGAACTATCACAAGACATCTTTATTCAATGCGAAACGATTAGAAAGTCAGAAAGTATATTATACTCATAAGAACATATTATTTAGACTCAGCAATCTGTCTATAAGAATTTAAAGTAAATTGCTTAAATATCATATATTCAGACGACTATTTAAATATGGAAAGTCAAAATAATTATTATGGTAATTTAGATGAATTATTTAATGAAAATCTATGAACTATAAATATACCTGAGAATGAAGTTAATAGTCCAAAAAAAATTATTAAACTTTTGAGTAAAGTCAAAACCCAAAATGAACAACTTGCACCACACCTAAGAATGGTTCTATTAGATTATGAATATAAACTGAAAGAAGAACTCAGTAAAAAAATATAGATTATTTTAAACTCGAAAAATTTCCATTTTATATAATAACTTTAATATAGTTTATTAATTTAAATCAATTTTATTTATAAAACTAACTTGTAAAAATTTAAAGAATGAAATAAGAAAATTTTAAAGTTTTATATTGGTTTGAGGTGAAATTTTAATAAATAAATAAAACTTGAAAGCTAATCTTTTTAAAAGAATAAAAAACCGAAAATTCCAATTATTTTTTGGTTTGAGTAATTGGTGTATTATGTTTGAAAATATGTTTTGATTCTATAGGATATTATATATATATTCTAGAACTATAAAATTAAAAAAGAGAAAAAAAAAATTATGAATAAAAAAAGAATTTTGAGTTAAAATTCATCTGAACTATGATATAATTATTAAATATAGCCGTAAGAATTTTAAATTGATTATATTCTGATTTTAATGTTAATTCACTAGCTACTTTTGAGGTCTTATATCGCATTTGATTTAAGTTTATGTTATAAAATAAACTCGTAACCTAATAAATAGAAGTTTATATTCTATAAAATAATATCTCAATATCTAAAAGGTAAAAAGTTGAATAAAGGAAATTTTAAAATAAATACGATAAGAGATTGAAATATTTTCCAAAGCTCAAATTTACAAAAAAAAAATTAAAAATTAAAAAAAAGGCAAAATTCTTAAATAAAACCTTAGTTTCCAACAAAATAATTTGACGTGAAATAAGGTTATTGATACTGAATATAATCATTGTATAATATATATAGAAAAAATAATAACAATCGAGCCAACTTTTTATTGGAAGAAAAATTCGATTTTATTTCTAAGACAATTAAAAAACCTCTCAGATGGCAATTTGTTAACTGAGAGGAAATTTGGACCAAAGTAAGGCAAAAATAGCTATTGCTATCTCAGATGTTTTGCTGTAAATGGAAACGTTTTTTTTATATTTTTCTTAATATATATAATTTTTTTTGTTTGAGCATTATAATTAAATTTTGTTTGAATTTGTTTCGTGTTTTTAGTAATTCCTTTATTCAAAACTACTAATAATCTGCCTTTTTCATTTGAGGAAAAAGAATCCTTTTTATACTTAAACAATTCATATGTTTAAACGTATATAATAAAATAATATAGATAATAATAACAAGTAGATGCTCACAATCATTATGCTTAGAGCGCAAACATATCATTAATTGCATCATCTTGTTTGTGGCTTATGGATCGGCAACCAAATGCATTGATGCATTTCACTATTATAATTAGAACTGATTTGAGTAAATAAAAGTTAGTGGAATAAATTAAATCTTGAATGTGGTTTTATTAAATACTATAATAATTTACGTGTTTTATTAATGAGATTTAATATTATTTGTAAATTTATTAGTGTTTGACTAGATATCAATTTTTAATTAGTTCATTAGTTAAAAACTGGTAATTTTTCTTTATTCTAATCTACTGTATGGTATTTATTTTCGAATTTTTGATGAATCAAAGGTCTCATTACGATCGTTTATCGGCCTTCCAGGCCAAATTTCACTTATTTCTGGATATAAATAGAATAAAATTGATTACTTAGAAAAATTAAGTTAGCCTTGAAATAAAATAAAATAAATAAAGTAAATACAAAAGTCACGGTCGTTTAAATCGCCGTTAGTAATTCTTCTACGAAGATTGTCGTCTTATTGTTCAGCTTGCTTATTTGTTATTTTGTTGAGTTTATTGGGGGTTGTTGATCTTTATTGTAAATATAATAATATAACTATAAATTCATAGAAGAAAATAAAGACAAGGAGAATTCCCCTGGGAGGGAATAATCCGGCCTATATGTAATAGTAAAAATTAGAAAATAAAATCATTCAAGATAAGGAATTCAATGAGTTCCTGGAGTAGGAACTCATTGGCTAAGAATAAAAAAACCTTGGATTGAGGAAAAAATTCTTTATCCTCAAATCAAATAATGAGGTAAAACTTTATAGTTGGATTGGGGAATCTATTGGATATTATTATCCAATGACAGTCACAACTCCCCTTCGGTACCATTAGTCATTTCTAAAGTTGCTTAACCCTTTCTCGTCCAACACTCTTAAAAAAATCAATTTTTTTATTTGTTTATGATTTATAAGTAAATTTATTATTGGCTGTTTTAATACAGCAAACGAATATTCCTAAGGCCTCGGAATTAAGTTATTTTTACTCAATCCGGTTGGCTAGATTTGGTAGATCAAAAATAGTCTACCGCCCGGGAAAGGGTTAAATAAGATTTTTTTTTTTTTTTTAAACGGATTTTATTATTATTTAGGGTTAAATAAGATGAATTTTTTTTTTCATGGGTTTAGGCAGGTGGGGATAATCGATTTGGGACCTTTGATCCATAAAACAATCTTCAACTATTCTTTGCTATCATTCGAAAAATCTAGAAATTCTTATCGACCAAAATTTCCTTTAATATATGTGTTATTGTAAAATTTAAAATTGTAGAAGTTTGAAATTTTGTTATTATACCATTTTTAGGTTTAAATTAATGATTTTTAAAGGTCAGTTCTAATTTCTAATCAGCTTGAAGTAATATTTTTTCATGTTTTTCTCCTACAAGATAAGCCTTTTTTTGGTGAATTCCTTCTAGAGTTATATTATGTTTCTGTTGATCCTATGTTAACGAATGCTGATTTTATAACCTAGCAATGATCTCATTTGATTCTGGTCTAATTGATTAAGTTTAATTAAAAAAAATTATACCTATTAGACTATTAAATAGCATAATTTTTAATTTTCTCCAAATAAATATCTAGTAAACTTATTGGAAAATTATTTTTCTTCGTTAAATTTATCTAGCCAGATTAATTTAGAATTATTGCCTTTTTAATTTGGGTACTACAGGAAAGTAAATTTTTACTCATCGTATATTCTTATCTTTTATCTTTTTATTCCCTTAACTCGCTCCTAGGACTACATGAAGTCAATAATGACAAGAGATTAGCAGTATTTCTGCTCAAAACAATAAACGATAACGTTTCTATATCCCCCAAGAGCTAATATGTTAAAATTAATATTTTATTAAGCAATTAGGGAAAATGTGCTGAGTTTATTCTATTCTGCTTTTTAGCCCCTGGGTAAGTTTTTAGATTCGCATGTTATTAGTTACTGGCTTACTAGTGGGATATAGTATCGGCCAGTACTCTGATGATGCTATTGTCATTGGATAATAATATCCAATAGATTCCCCAATCCAACTATAAAGTTTTACCTCATTATTTGATTTGAGGATAAAGAATTTTTTCCTCAATCCAAGGTTTTTTTATTCTTAGCCAATGAGTTCCTACTCCAGGAACTCATTGAATTCCTTATCTTGAATGATTTTATTTTCTAATTTTTACTATTACATATAGGTCGGATTATTCCCTCCCAGGGGAATTCTCCTTGTCTTTATTTTCTTCTATGAATTTATAGTTATATTATTATATTTACAATAAAGATCAACAACCCCCAATAAACTCAACAAAATAACAAATAAGCAAGCTGAACAATAAGACGACAATCTTCGTAGAAGAATTACTAACGGCGATTTAAGCGACTGCTATTACATACACCAAAAATGAAGATTTTTATTTTAACGATTCGAAGAAATTTTGCTAAGCTGATTGAATTAGCTATCAGCGAGTTAATACGATAATTTCTGCCCACGTTTTAAACTTTTTAAACATGAATCATGTTTTTTTATCGTATTTAGCCTCATTGATTCTGATTTAAACATTTTTGCGCTAA
Source organism: Smittium culicis (assembly GCA_001970855.1). NCBI lineage: Eukaryota > Fungi > Kickxellomycota > Harpellomycetes > Harpellales > Legeriomycetaceae > Smittium > Smittium culicis. The sequence goes on from LSSN01000303.1 coordinate 14,677, forward strand.
TAGAAAGCTCTGTATTAGCTTCCCTGATATATTTCATGCCTGGAATTCCTATTAGGGGTGTGAGCTCCCAAATTCTACCGCATTGCGTTCCGAAATCCTTAATAGAGGTAGGTACCACGGATGTGAAGCTCATTTGGGTGTCATTATAACAATTATTAATTTTCTCATTATTACTCTGCATAAGACTGAGAGAATTATCAGAGGAGTGGAGTTTTCATAAAGGTCCGATTTTCGCTAATTGTGGAGTAAGCCATCCGCTCCAGGTTATTTGTGACCAGAAACTTGACAAAAATAATTTTTCAGTTGGCGATTTATTGCTGGTGCATAAAGTTCTACTTTTAATTACCCCGATATCTTGTTGTAAAAGTTGAATGAGTGCTTCAGAAGCATCCATTCCCATGGTTTGTTGGAATTTCAGGATATCAAATCGTCTAGTATATTTTTTACTCCAAGTGTGTGTGTGATTTTCACTATTATGATTTGAGATATTTTTATTTCACACCATTATGCTTCTAGCTCCAAGATTCTGCGGTTTGGTATAGCTTCAACAATCATAAATATTTAATTTTCGTATTTTTTTTCGTTTCCATTCTGAATTCTTTTTTTTTTCCCAGTATGATGCGTTTATCTTCAAATAGAATAATAGGGTGAAGGATTTCTTGTAATTCGATGACTCTGGCACTGTTTAATTAGGCTATGTTCTTCATAATGGAATCATATTTCTTGATATTCCCTATTCGTCTTGGAAGCACTCGTTGTCGCAGATATGGACACGTTTGGATTCGATGGCTATTTCAAAATTGACGAGCAATTCTATTGATGCAACATGTTTTCCCACAAATTTAGGTTCATATAGTGTTTTTTGACTATGTAAATTGGGTTTTGTAGGTGTAATTGGATTTTTGGAGTGCTAATGAAAATTTTTTTGCAGCTCCATCGATTTTATCGCTGCTTGACACGTCTCCGTCACTGTTTCAGAGAATATTCCGCTTAATCCCATTACGTGCCTTTTTGTAAGTGCTCTGTTTAATACGTTCCAGATCTCCCTTCTGATATTTTTCGCGAGTTCTGGGGTGAGATGTACTGTCATATTGACCGTGCAGAAGACATGTTCCAATAAAATTTGGCTGGTTTTCGTAATTTCGCCCGATTTTTTAGTATTTTAGTGAATCATAGTCTTGCTAGATGTTTTTCGGTTAATAATTTATTCCTTGATATTCCCCTTCCGATCTTCCTAATATTAAAATGTCGTAGATATAGAATAATAGAAATGCTCCTATTTTTTTAGTGGAATTAAGAGCATTCTTCATAATTTTTGCGAATTTTCTCGGTGCCATTTTAAGGCCAAAGAGGAGTGAAAGGTATTTTTATATAATCCCTTGGAGGATAAATCGGCGCATCTTTGTCGATTCTGAATATAAAGTTAAGTGACGAAAAGTCGATTTTATGCCTAATTTCGATATTTAATTAGCTGTTAAATCAATATCTCGAATATTTTACTTCTTCCGTATTTGTCATGGCGTATTTTTTCCACGTACCTAGATTTTGTCTAATGTTTAATCTATTTTTTTATATAGTGTTACTAATAGATAGAATTTTTTGTTTGGCTTATCTTTATTAGTATGAATGAGAAGTTATTTTATTTTCGCTATATATTCACAAAAAATTGGAATCACGCTTTTAATCTGACTTTCAGTTATAAATTTGTCGCGATTTAAAGTTAATTAATGGCTATGGTAAATTTTTATTTAAATGAAGTGGACTGTCTAATTGGCTATAATATAAAAAATATTTCGTGTAGGAAAAAAATCAGTATGCAAAATTAGTCGGAACAACCTTAACGTAGAAGCTTATTGAATTTCTACCACGTGATGGTTTTTCACCTCCGACATCTTGAAGCTCGCATTTAATATATATTCTTTTAAATACGTCACATTTAGGAGAGGACCGATTTTGGATGACTCTTCTTTCTTAAATATAGGAGAAATATTTGTGATATCGGTATCCTGAGATACTCGAATTAACCCAAATCTCAAACGTGTTGCACCATTTCGTGTATTTCTATAGTATGCGTTGGATCCAGGATGTACTCCTTGATCGGTTTTAGTGGATGATTCTGAGTAAATGGTTCATATATCCATTTTTTCAGAATTTAAGCACCATTTGCTTTTCGCATGAATTTCGATTCATTCGTAGGATTATGAGTATCGGTGGTGCATTTTTTGTTTGAGCTGATTCTGCAGATCCTAGAACGATCTTTTTTAAAAAATTTTAAAAGTTTTTTATTTTTGATATCTATATTATTTCTGATGATTTATTCGATCGTTTTTTGGTTTTCCTGGCCGTTTTTATGGCGATTTTTTGATGGCGTTTCTCGAATTTTCAGGTCATTTGGGGGCGATTTTGTTGGAAAAAAAAATTGATGTGATCTTACGGTCACGATGCTACATGTTTTTTTTTGAAAAATTTCTCCATAAAAGCAACTGTTAATTGACTTTTTTTTATAATTTTTGTTTTCTCGTGATTTTTTGGGGTATTTTAGGCTTTAATGAATCTCGAATTATGATCTGGTCTGATTCTTTGTTATATATTATTCGCAACCCAATTTTCAGTGGAGTTATTTTTTTTCTCTCAACCACTCTGAAGCGCTATTTGACTTTATAATGAGTTTCATGCTTGCTTTGATGTATAATCGTAGCTGTTAATATATTTTTTTGAACTTATTTAGGGATTTGTGTGGTCACTTTTTTTCCACTGCCTGTTTCCGCTTCATCTTTTTTATCCAGGTCCTATGCCATCAAAAATACCTCTGTTTTTTTGAAACTGATAGTTAATTGTTCTATTGTAGTTTCTGTTGGGTCTCCCACACAGTGCCTGTATAATCAGTCATGATTTTCCTTTTAACCCGTTGGCTTTGTCCATCTGACCAAAATCGACGGATGGAATAAGTACTAGTTTTAAAGTTTTTTGAATTATGGTTTGGCGGTAGCTATTTCTTTTTCATATCGAGAGCTCACTGCAATTGCACCAATTCTCGAGTTTTTACACTTATGGATGTAGCTGAGGCTCAATATGGAAATTTCTTGGGAACTTTGGTTGATTTCTTGAGCAAAATTTTTAGCTTAGGGTCTAGGCGGATCAGAGATTTTGATAAAACCTCGTGAAATTTCTTATAGATACAAATTGTTTCTTTAAAGATCGAGGATTATCTGCACAGCTTCTGAAATCAGTTTATCGTCTTTAAATGAATTGTTTACCAGGTTTAATATTCTTTTTAAGTTTATTGGCTTTAAATGTTCCGCCAAATGTTGATTTTTTCCTGTTTTTGATGGCATTGAAAGACCGTGAGACAATTTTTTAATCCCAGTCATGATTTCCAAAACAGTGATTATTTTCTGGGTTGATATCCCAGGTACCATATTTATAGGGCTTAATTTCTGTGACATAGATCCTTTTAGCTTTTCCAAAATCAGTTTTATTTCTCAGGTTGCTTTCGCTTTTCAAGTTTCTAAGAGTCGCGGTGAGCGTTCGAACTTGTTCTTTTTTAGTCTTAATACTCTGATGTTGTTTGAATCTTCTTTGTTGATCATCATTAATTATTTTTATTAAAGATCTAATTATATACATGTATACGTTTTTTTTAAAAAATGAAAACTGTTAGAGTTGTGTTTTAGGATTTTAAGTTTTGAAATTTCTAAAGTGCGAAATGCGGCTTTAGAAATTTTTAATTTTACCGAAGGTAATTGTGACTACTTATATTTACTTTTTAATCATTTTATTTTACTTTAAAAACTAAGTTACTTTTTTTTTAGTTTTCAATTTTTTTTATATCCACTAATAAAGTGAAATTCAACCTGGAAGGCCTACCACAAATTGTAAAGGGACCTTTAGTCCAGAATAACAGTCTAGAGGGATAATTTACAAAATACGCACAGTCTATGTTTCAATACCCATAGTTTATTTCTTATACCCAATTTTAAATTTTTATACCCGCAAAAACATTTTTAGCTAATAATACTTAATAATTATGTTTACATATTTTTAAGCGAATAAAATTTATGCTATACATTCAACTTTTATTTACCTACAAATTAAGGAAATTTACTCACTATATCTGTTTATATATTCTATATCATACAATAGTCCACTATAAAATCTATTCACACTTAATTAAATTATTATTATTCACAGAACAAGATATTTTACTTATACATTTAAGAATTTTTTTTCTCTTACCAAATAATCCTCAGTTTACTATTGCTGATTAATTTTCTATTTTCAATTTTTATTCAAGTTAACCCTCTATGTCCTGGAGTGCATTAAATATACATTTGACAATTCAAATTCATACTTTATTCAATTGAAACTTGAAAATTCAGGACTTGGAGGGTTAAACTGACTATTTAAGAAAAAATTTCTTATCTTTTTTTAAATTAATTAATAAAAAATAAATTTTAATAAATTTTTAAAGACATAATAAAAATAGATTTATTAAATACAATAACTGGTATAGCTTTAGATAAGAATCACGTTTAAAAGGAAATTCTTATATTGGGGTTTATTTTTTATGGCTTTTATATAAAAATAATTGATATTAAGGATAAATTTTATTGTCTAAAAGATTTTTATGGGTATAAAACTTTTAATTCGAGTATAAAAAATAAATTATGGGCATTGAAATATAGACTATGGGTATTTTGTCAATTATCCTGATATTTTACTAATAGATAAATATTTAGAGTGATACAGTACCAGTTATATTTTGATAAAAAGTATTTGATTTATTGAAATTTTTTAATTGTAAACTAGCTAGAAAATTTTATTCTCCTATAATTATAGATAAATAAAATTATGAAAATTTTTTGTATTAGTTTTATTAGTAAACCTTTTTAAAAAAATCAGTTAGCTGATATTAATTTTAAATATTAGCCTACTAGTTAGTGTCAATATACAATATAAATCATTTGGAAAAATTAAATCTCATATTGAACTCGTCAAATATTATTTTAATTATCAATAGGTATACCTAATCTGGAGTATACCCTAAAATATATATGGATAATTATAGATGTAGTCGAAAAAACACAAAATAATACCTTTATTTACGATTAAGGATTTAAATTATGAGAATAATCAACTTAATAAAATATATTAAGAATGTTTTAAAAGCCTAAGCGTCAATAAAATTTTTAGCAGATTCGAATAATTTTTTTTTTTAGGTGATATATTATTTATAACAATGGTTGAATTATTTATTATTATATTCAAATAAGACAAAGTGTACTATGAAAATTATCTCAATTAAAATTTATAAAGCTAATTTGTTAAGTATGAGTTTTAAGCTAAATACTTTTTACTATAGTAAAATAAAATTATTAAATTTTTTATTAAAATGGTATTATTTTCTCAGTATAAGTATTCAGTTTTTTTCTCAAAAATGTGAACACCGTTATAATTACATTCCAAGCTGCAATATATATGTTTAAAATCTTGTAACTTAATATATCTCACCAGTTTTTGTTTTAAAAAAATTTTTTTTACCATTAAATTATTATTCTTATCTTTCAATCCAAATAGTGCTTGTTTTCTTTGAAAATAGAAGGTATTCAATTAGGCGCTGTAACATCTCCTTAAAAATATATCATATATCCGGTTGTGTGATTTATTCAGTCTAATAAGCATGTAATACTCTGTTTAATAAGAGATTTGATCTTAATAGAATTTGATTTTAAAAAAGTTTGATGATAATAGAAACTTTTTTCTCACAAAGAAAATTTATGATAACAAAGAAACTTGAGACAAATTTTAAATATAAATTTTTTCCTAATACAAAAACTTATGGACGTGTGCTATTTACGCGATATTACATAAAGTATTGTAAAATTAGAAATGCTAATAATTTTAATCTTATAAAAATTTAACTTATTATTCAAAGAATGAAATATTATTTAAACACGAAATTATTATTTGTGATATACTTTATGAACCATATAGAATTAAACCAATCACTTAAGTATAATTAATTACAATACGGCTTCGATTTTTTTTCAGGAAAATTTTTTTAAATAAAAAAATTAAACCTCAAATACCCAAAAAAAAAAAAAAATCTATATTATATTATATTATATTATATTATATTATATTATATCTTTTGATAACAATTTTAATATATTCATAATTTCTGTGCTAAATTAAACTTATAAAATTTCGAGTTATAACTTCAAAATAAATTTAATTTATATTTCTTCAAATAAAATTTAGGTATAGTATTATTTGATTTTTATAATTTACAGAATTCTTATATTATCACCAGATAAAATAATTTATGCTATAATTATAAAATTAATATATGATAATATATGATAATAAACTTATAATAATTATTTCGAGTAACAAGTCATAATCTACTTAATTTTCATAATAGCTAATTTTATTTTAAAATTCTAAATGAAAAAAAGATAATATCAAATTATGCTAGTAAAGTATTTAATTCAAAATATCAAAAAAAAATAGATAATTTTTTTTCTTCTCCAGAAACTCATATAATTGTATTTTTAGATTTCATAATTTGCTTGTAATTTTGACTAAAATATTTAAAAAGCATACTTTAGAATAATTTGAATATTCAGATTTCTAAGGATATAAGTTATTCTTAGCGAAGAAATAAAAGAAAAATTATAATTTTAGTAATTTGAAAATCGAGTATCCTTTAGCTTTTGATTATGTTAACATTTTGTACTTATTAATATTTATTATTTAATTCTAATAACTCTTTTTTTCAATTAATCGAATTATAATTATTCTATTTTTATACCATTAAAAAAATATGGGATAATATCCTACCTAAAATAGGTATTTCATCAGCTTAAGCCAAAACTTTTGCTATATTTTTATGTGGAGCATAGCTCAGATAAATCTAAAAATAGTTTTATGTATTATTAACTTTAATAAAAATGGACCAATTATTATTGTCTACTTGCATAAAACTTTATTTCAAAAAATTATAACATATTTTTGAAACTGTGCTTATAGAAGTCGATAAAATGCCATGAATCACAGCTAAATATATATTATATATTATATATTATATATATATATTGCGGCGTGTTTATTAAAAACAAATTAGATGAATAATAAAAAATCTAACAAAAAAATATTTAAATTGCTGTTAAAAATATAAAAAAAATTTTCAACTTATTTATCTTCGTCACTTTATGAGATACATACATATTTGGAATTGGTTCAAGGAACCTGGCGACTCACTTTTACTTTGATGCATTCGTGACCATATTGTGTGAACTATATAAAAAATGTATAATATTAACTCTGAAATTTTTGACCAACTGGAAAAGTTCGAAGCTAGCCTGAAAATTGCTCAGACCCCCCGCCAAAAGGGTTTTCCCTAATAACTCTAAACAGGCCTCTTTGAAATTAGAAAGTGAAAAATTGTCGTTATAGTTTACTGGAATTAGTATGATTATGAATGCCAACGATTTTCGATGATTTATATACTGTCTGTAGCTTATAGCATGCGGGAAATCATGTTAATTTACAATTAACTTTTATAAAATGTATAAAATATTAAATTAAAATAATCCTTTTTTTCAATTATTCACGACCTATAATATAAAAAACTAATTTCTCGGCACTATTATGCCTTGAACCAATTCCCAGTGGGTATGTATCTGCTAGAGCTGCGGAGGGGAGTCAGTTGAAAAAAATTATTTTTTTAATATTTTTTATTAGTTTTTTGAGCGCTTTTAAATTATGTTTAATATACTCTCTGAGACAAAAAAAAAAATCTAGGCGCTATTATATTTAGTATCGATTGCTTAGTCAAATAACCCTGCAATACAAAAAAATATATTGCTTAAAAAACTCTAACATTTGACATAATCATGATACAGAATTAATAAAAAGAAATTAAGTTAACTATTTATTAATTTATCATATCAATTATTATCTCATAATTCCTTTTAATACTTTTAGCTTTACGTCTTTAAATCATAAATTTTTACTATTCAACCTTGGCTTTATTATTAAAAATATTTTATCGATAAAATTTTTGAATGAATCAACTATACTAATACGATATAGATTCATCTATAAAAATAGCTATTAATTTTTGGTAAAAAATATTTAAAAACATATTATATTTTTAAAAAGGTCATTTTTATTTTTAATCACATGTTTACTCATTTTTTTT
>LSSN01000304.1:0-16756 GCA_001970855.1 Smittium culicis
TATTCATTAGTATTCAGGCACAAATTAATAAAAGCTATAAAGCTGCCCTGTTTTTTATTGAGCTAATCCCAGCTAAACAGTGAACAAAATAGTTATAAATCATACAGTTGGTAATAAATAAATAAAACTGAAAACTCAATGCAATATTAAAAAAAAAATGAAGATATCCAGGGATTAATTAATTAGATAATAAATAAAAAAAAATAAACTAAAAAAAATATAAAGAAAATTATTTATTTCATGACAATGCGTTTTTGGTTTTTTTTCTTTTCAGCTTTAGCTTTAAGCTTTTCTTCAGCCTTGCGTCTTTGATCAGCAGGGAGTCTTTCAATTGATTCGCGTTCTATTTTCTTTTTCAAAGCTGCGGCTTTTAAGGCTTCCTCTTGTTTTTTAATTTCTTCCTTGCGCTTAAGATCTTTATAGGCTGATACTCTATTTTTTTCCAATTTCTTTAAAGTCTATAAAATGTTTAAAATAAACAATTTTGAAATTTCGAATTAAAAGTAAAAAAATAAAATTATAGTTTGAAGAAAAGTACATCTGGCTTTAATTTAATTGATTCACAAACGACATCAATTAAATGGAAAACAAATTCAATATTCTCAACGAGTTGGGAAATACCAGTTTCGTTTAACTTTGGGATTCTCAAGACTGCGGTCAACTTTTTGCTGGAAGTGAAATTGAGTCTAAAAAGATAAAAAGATGAAATTAAGTATCTCTCTGTTACTGAAAAATATGGCTTTAAAATAATCAAGTGCAATAGTTATAACCTGAATTTTCTTAAAAAGATGTGTAGAATTGTAAATGAAAATATTAAAAAAAAAAGCTTTACTCATCAGGTTTTTTGTCTGGTTGATCAGAAATATAAAGTTCACTTAAGAGTCCAGTTTTTTTATTTAAATAGTAAGGTAATTCGGTTGATAACAGTAAGTTAGTAGCTTCGGAAGTTTCAGAAAAAACTACAGTTTTAGAGTCGACTTTATCTGAGTTGAGAACTGTGGTAAATGAAGACTACGAAGATTGTGGTAAGAAGAAAACATAAAGTAGAAAAAAAAATTAGTATAGTGTAAATCAAGTTGATGTTAAGGGGATAAAAAAAGGAGAAAGCGAATGGTAAGAATTAGGTGAGAAAAGCTTTTGGTTAAAAATTATAAAAAAAAAATTTAATAATTAAGGTAAATTAAATACAATGTCGTGGCGGTCTTGAAGCAAAAATTTGGACTTGTTCTTTGGGGTCACTGCAAATACAAATCCGTCGGCTTTATCTTGGTCCAAAACGATTTCAAAAGACTATATGTATTGTAAAATTTTTTTAGTGGTTGGTAATTAATAATTCAACGTAAATAGCTAGCTATAATGTGAAAATATGGCGATAATATTAATATTTACGATTTGTTCGTTATTATCAGCAAGAAAGTCGTTTGCTAAGCTAATTAAATCTTGTCTGACTTTGAGCTATCATGAAGTATTAAAAAGGAAAAAGATTTATGGTTAGAGAATAAAAAGGAGAGTGCGATTAAAAATGTGCGTGATATAGTAAGGTAATCAGAAATATTATATGAGCTTACTTGGACGTGACCTTGCAATGATATACAATTTCTTCTACCGCTAGCATAAATCAAAACATCTGAAGGGCTGTCAATTTCAAATATCCTTCTTTCATCGTTTGCAGAGTAAAAGTGACGCTTTAAAACTGATTTGATTGGTTCTTCACTAATAAATAATAAAAAATCCAGGGTAAATATAAGAAATTTCGTAGTTTGTGAATAAGGTGAATCTTACAGCTTTTTGATGATGGTTTTGTTCTCAGCAGAGCCAATAAAGTAGTTGATGATGTAAAAAATAATTGTAAGGATGACTAATCCTTCCAGTTTGTAATTACTTGCATTGAATACGAAAGCATTTGGATTTACTAAAGGAAGAATTATTTTACAATGTTATATATATTATAAAGTATTGGAGTATAAACAGATAAAATTGAGATGAATGTATACGATTAGGTTTTTCTGGGTTTGGGACCGAATCTGACTGGATAGGAGCCTCGAGTTCTAGGTTTGAGTATTAGTAATTGATTGTTTTGGTTAACAAAGATGTAAAAAATAAAAAAATGAATGTGGGTAGTGGTAGATATTGCAAAATTATCGATGAGATGATAACAAAAGCATAAAAAGTAGGAATATTTAGCGAATTATAAATACCTTCAGCCAAGGATTGTAAGAATAGGGAGCATACGAAAAGCAAGGGTTTAGCGAAAGACATTTCAGATTTTAAATATTAGTTCTTCTATATTATCATAAATATTAAAAGGTAAAATAATTTATTGTGAGCTTGTCTGTACAGAAAAGCGAAGGAAGTTAATTAGAAAGAGAATGAGACTATTAGTGGTGTAAGAAGAGTATTATGATATGCAAAATGTATTTATTTAAAGTTATAACAAAAATAAGATTAAGCAGCGCGCTAATCGAGCGAATCATGTGCCGAGAGATGAAACGCAATATGGGGGAATTTAGATCTGAAAGGAAATAAACGAGTGTTATTGGACAGGGATGGGCTAATCATATGAAGCCCTTCTGTCGCTCTTTTTAGCTGATTGGAACTTTTTGGCTTCGGATCTTTGCCTCTTCTCTTTCTCTTTTCTACACAAAATATCCAAAACCAAAAAAATGTTATAATTAAATCAAACAGAGAAATATAATATACAATAAAACTAAATAGAAGAGCGTTTAAGGCTTTATAAACATAAAAAACCTCAATTTTAATGATATAGCAAGGCCTTATGTGAAAATCCACAAAAGCAAAAAAATTGGTCAAATTATACTTGTAAATCAGCAAATGGAAAAGGTATTAAACAATTACAGCTTTTTGACTCTTTCGATCTGCTCTTCGCTGGGGTCTTTTGGAAATTCAGACGCAGATTTGAGATCGTTTATAAGCTTCTCATAACAATCCTCGGTATTGTTCATTTGTGAGCGAGTTCGCTCAGAAGTCACAATGTACTCTCCCTTCTTGTTTATTTTTGAAGCAAACTGATATTAAAAATAAATGAATTAAAGCTTGTTTATTATAATAAGTATGCGTATATGGATTGAAGCATACCATTTGTTTAAACCTTAGTTTCACATATTTTGGTACGGATAACTGCTTGCTTATTTCCAGCTTCAACAGCGCTTTGGTGTTTACTAAAGTTAAAAAATTCAGTTGAGTAGAGTTATATCATTTTCTCATAAATTTTATAAGCTAGCTTTTTTTAAATATGCTTCAACATATTCAATTTATAACGAAAAATAAACGAAATTATGATCTTGATTATAAATTCCGAGTACATTTATTTACATTTTGGCCTCCTGGTCCGCTGCTCCTTGCATAAGAAATTTGCATTTTATCTATAAAGATTTTAATAAATTATAGTTAGAAAGTGCTAAAAACTTAAAAATGGTAGTTTGATATTCAAAGTTATTTTGTACTTCTTTCAAGCCTATCTATATTCAATTTATTTCGCCATTCCGTAATGCTAGCTTTTTCTTCGGCAGTTAATTCGGGTATGTTGGAACTTAACAAGCGAGTAGATCCTTTGCTGCGAGAAAGTCGAATAAAAGAAACGCTCCTATACAAGGCCGAAAACATATTATTGTCATTCGATTGATAAGTGAAGAAGGCGTGAATTTGGTTCGAATAATAATACTTGGAGTCTAAAATCTAAAATTATATTATTATATACGGAAAATGCTTTAAAATTTCCTTTATAGATTTCAGCCAGAAAAGATTTATATTATATGCAAATAAATAAGTAATATTTAGAAAAATGCTGAAGAAATTTCACCTGAAATTCTAGACTGTAATTCTCCATAATAAATCATTGGCTATTTCAAGTGAAAAGATATTATTGGCCGATCTGCATTAAAGATTTTGAAAAAATTTCTCTAAAAAAATTTTTTTATTCCTTATTTGAATGTAAGTGTGAAAATCCTAATTACAGCGAGCAATTTTTAATAATAATTTTATATGCTTATTTAATATAGTATACACTTTAACTGAAAAAGGGCGAATTATATTTATAAAGATAACACAAAAATTTATACAATGAAAAATAAACTGCAAAACACTTCAGCTCCCCAAAACAAGAAAGCTAAAAAAGCAAAATTTGCAAAACAACCTGAGAAAGAAATAAAAACTGCTGATTCTAATAAAACTGAAATAAAAAAATCAACCCTAAAAATCGAAAAACAGCTAATTGATGATAACGACAAAGATTCAACAGATTCAGGCTCTAGCGAGAACTCCGATGGTCGTAGTGAAAGTGAAAGCGAAAGCGAGGGTGAAAGCGAAAGTGAAAGCGAGTCCAATGACGCAGAGGAACAAAACGAATCACAAAATGGCACTTTGGATCAAGTCACCACATCCAACTCCGTTCCTCAATACAAGTTTGTAAACAAAAACGTCTCGAAACTAGCAAATCTTGCTCCGACTGCCCCTGTTCTACCTAAATCTGCTGCTGAAAAGGAATCTACTCAACGTCTCATTGTAATTCTTGAAGCAGCTCCCCTTGAAACCTACAAAATAGGAAAACATAAAGATGCAAATTATCAGCTGCTTAATTGCGACGATCACCAAAATATTCTTAAAAAGTTAGGTCTAGATCTTTCTCACTCTCGCCCAGATATTACTCACCAGGTTAATAAATACTTAAAATTAAGATTTCTCTTTTAAATTGAGCTGAAAATATTTATCTCGAGATAAAACTCCATTTATTAAATTTGTACCTTACTCTATTTTATTATTACAGTGCCTATTATCCCTTCTTGACAGCCCTTTAAACAAAGCTGGTAAATTACAAGTCTACATCAAAACCACAAAAAACGTTCTTATTGAAATCAATCCTCAAGTCAGAATTCCAAGAACATTTAAGAGATTCTCCGGACTTATGGGTAATTTATATCCTTCTACTTTACTCAACTCTAATCATATTTTTTTATATTTCTTTTCTACTAAAAGCATCATTTTCAGTTCCTCTTTTATGCTATTAAAGTCAACTTATTTCAATTATATTAATTTTTTTTGTTACTTAGTTCAACTGCTCCACAAACTAAGCATTCGTTCTGTTAATGGCACTGAAAAATTGATGAAAGTCATTAAAAACCCAATCACTGATCATTTACCAATTAACTCCAGAAAAATATGTAACTTTTTTATATTTGAACTATATTTCTTTAAATTTTATTCCTGAGTTTTTGATCAATTAAGCATTATTCTGATTCACTAAATCAAATAGGCTTTTCTTTTGACTCACCAACCGTCCATTTGCAAACATGGGTCCGTAAGAACCTCCCTACAAACATGAGCCTTGTAGTTGCTATTGGTGCCATGGCTCACGGTAAAGACAACTTTGCTGACAGCTATGTCGACGAAAAGATCGGTATCAGCGAATATCCCCTATCCGCCTCCGTTGCTTGTTCTAAATTGTGTTGTGCTTTTGAAGATATATGGGGAATTTTGTAAAAGTTGATAAATAAAAAATTCTCTTTCTTCATGTCCATATCAATTTCCGCTGCTCATTTTTCTCTTTTTTTTAAATAATATACACCTGTCAAAAACTTTCAGCTTTAAAGACACATATATTTTTTTGCTATTATTTCGCACATATAATAAATAATTACAAATTTAGGTTTATAGCCCTCTTTTCTGTAATCTATGCTTACTTCTAGTTTTACTCAAATACCTGTAATGCAAATCATCCATGGACGAGTTCCTTGAAGTGTTTACAAGTTCTTTACCCGCTACTAGTTTTAATACATTTAGAAATATGATATTAAATTAATAGAGAACCATAGTATTATAGATTTTCTTGATGGTCTAATATGTTTCAAGTTTATTTGAATGACACTAACTGTTCATAATTGGCAATATAAACCAGGGCATATGAAAAAAAAACGTCTATTGTTGAATATGATTAAGCCGTTTCTTGATTTTAGTAAATTAGATTTTATTTTATAAAAAAAAGCAGCGAAATATTAAAACATCTTTTGATTTGAGTTATCACTATTTCCTAAAATCTAGACTATTAATACTTATTTGCCAATAATTTTATTCTTTTTTTTTATTTTTTACTCTCTGCCCAGAATCTATTAAAAAATTCATATTTTTTTAGGGCCAGAAACTTGACAGTAGACAAATTTATAAATTTTTATTATTTTTCTAACCAGTAATATCTCACATTTTCTCATCTAATATATCTAATTTGTATTATCAAGTCGAATAAATAGTATAAAAATTATAGTCTCTCCTAAAAATCACAATAGCAAAATGATCATTTTAATCATTCAAGTACACATTTAGATTATTCTTAACACATTTAGTACTTTAAATTCTATTCGATTACAGCACCTAGAAATTCCTTGTTCCTACACTACCCAATAATTTATACTATTTAGAAAATTAATAATTAGAAAAATCTAAATTACTTTTCAATTGTGACAATAGTATAAACAATATTAATTTCCTTAGTCTAGCAAAATAAAGCTGTAACAAAGCGGCCTAATTTCTCAGTATACCGATTACTCTAGGCAAAACATTGATGAAAATACATCAAACATTTTACATTAATGTAAATTTCAATTAAAAATATCTCGAGCTTTTATATATTTCCAAAAAAGGAATATTAAATCTTGTTATAATCAGTCTTTAAACTTGATATTTAATAAATCCAATGCCTAGCTCGCCAAGAGCTAATTAATAATAAACAGCGAGAAACTAGCTTTTATAAAGAAAATAGCCAATAGTAACAAATCTCAGCTAAGCGCTCTATGGGACAATACAATAATTTTGCATCGTTTATGCTCATAAAAATGAAATAATATGATATAGCTTTTATGAAGGATCAATTTTATAAAAGAGTTACAGCGTATAAAACAACATAATAATTAATATCCAATGAGTAAAATAATCTCTTTTATTCAGCAAGTAAATATTTCAAAGTTATATGAATAAATATAAAAACGAAATTCCTTTTCAATTTCGCCAATAATATTAAGAAACAAGCAAGTTCTCTCTTCGTTCAGTATCTCCCATATATTAAGGCATTCTGCTTTTTTTTCCTTCACAGGTACAGCAATACAAACTATCAGGAAAACGCGTTTTTTAATATTGAACTACAGTTTTTTAGTTTGTGTTTTTTTATATCGCAAAATTACATCTAATAGCTTGAGTAAATATAAATATGCAAGTACAAGCGTATTAGTTTAAATTTCTTTAACGATTATGCATTACAACAATAGAGTTCTAGGCTATACATTATATACGCCAAGTTTAATAAAACACAAATAAAAAAAGTTTCATAAGACTTTATATAAACAATAATCTTTTTTTTTTATTAATAAAATCATGAAGCCTAGGCAAACTCAATTTCATAAATAAAGTGTAAATCTACGCGTCTAAAAAATATATATCATTCTGGAATCTTGAAAAGACTATTCCTATACAGGTCAATTGTATAATATGCGCATTACTTAATAATAGAGCGATCTACGCTTAATGACTTTAAGTTTCCTTATACACTGCCTTATTTAAGCGATTAGTGTTAGATTGGCCCAACTGAATTAGTATAAATCCTGAATTTTGCATTTTTACGCTAAGAAAAATTACCTTGGTTACTAAGCTTGTAAAAAAAAAAAAACTATTGCCTATGAATTAAATTTGATAAAAAAAGCTATAAAAAGAGAAGAATTTAGCAAAATAAAATATCTTTTATCGAAAACTAACAAGATAAAAGATATTTTCTTTTTGATTATAAGTATAACTTCATTATAAATAAATAATACGAACAGAATCAAAAGAAAAATGGATGATAAATTATACAGAATATTGATTGTTTTACTAGCTATATTTTTTCCTCCTGTAGCTGTTGCTGTTGATAAAGGATGGGGCTCTGATCTTGTTATCAATATCGTCCTTACGATTATTATATATATCCCCGGAGTCATTCACGCGTTATGGGTTGTATTAAGATCTCCGCCAATCGCATCTGGCATTTCGAATAATGTATAGATTGATCAAAGAAATTGACATTTTTAAATAAAAGATAGAATTACTTTATAATCGCAGCTAAAAATATCTCAAACGTTCAGAACAATTGATATTTTATTTTAATGAAAAAATAGGGAGATCTGTTATGAATTAATTAAAAAAAAATTTTTAAGCTGTTACTCTATATATAAATTATAGAATTAATCATATCAATAAAATTCATTAAATCAGAAAAAAAACGAGTCGATGTTATATTATAAAATTAGCTTTTGCTTTAGTATTTTAAATTGAATTAGATTTTTTTATAACTATATCATAATTTATAGCGGTGGTTGATAAAGACACGTATTATGAGAAAGATAATTTAAAATTAATCATTTATATATTTTTCGTTGTTTTTATTAAATAATTTGAAAACTTATGGAATATTAAGTAGATCATTCTATTTTATTCAATTTTAATTGAAATATATACCGTGTAATTTTTAAATGCTTTAAATGAAAATTATTGTAAACTTTCATAGGGAAATTTACATTTCTGTATATATTAACTACGTTTACAATTCTTATTATGAAATAGATAACCAAATTTTTCCTGGTCAACATAAAAACTCTTAAAAAATATTAAAAGTATAATTTTTTAGTACTTTACTCACATTTAAATCTTATTTTCAACAATACGAGTCCTCAACAATTAGCAAGTATAAAAGCATAAATTTAAATAAAAAAAACTATGTATTTTTAAATTTGTGTCGAATAGATCATATCAAAGAAATACTTAATATAAACTCTATTATTGTATATTAAGCTGAAAAATAGAATCAATTTAGTTATTTTTTTTTTAATACTAAGATTGCATGTTATCACGTCTATGTCGGTTTGATTTTATCTGGAATTTAAATAACGTTAATAAAAATTTTTAATCGCTGTTTAAATTGTAATTAACACAGCAAAAAAAATAATTACATTTCCTAAAAGCTTGAAAAATTTAAAAATTATCAAAGTTTAATGGAAAAAAAAAAATTGAGGCTATTATTTTTTCTAACTAAATATTTTTTCAATTTAAAATTATAGTATGCTAGTTAAAAATTTATATGTGCAATGATAAATTTTTTCAAAACTATAGTCAAGCGTAAAGTATTGTAAAACAATAGTTAAAAACTATATTAAAAGACAGACATATTCTTAGAATTGAAGAAGATAACTCAAACAGATTATAAAATATAAATTTTTGTTTTAAACTATTAAAATAAAAAAACTTACATTTACAAATAATTCTGCCTCTAAAGTATTTAACCCTTTCCCGTCCAACAATCTTTAAAAAAATCAATTTATTGATTCGCTTATGATTTATAGGTATATTTATTATTTGCAACTATTCAAAAATAAATCAATGGCTGAAATAGCGACGCAATTAAAGTATTATATACGAACGCTGTTGTCTATATTTTATGGGCCAAAAAAAATCTACCACCTGTGAAAGGGATAACCTGTAAATTTTTAATGGATCAAATTAACTATTATACACTGGAGCAATTAATTTGACATAATCTTAGCTATAAAAAACTTTTAAAAATTATTATAATATATGCCTTTTTTTCTTCTTTTAGCTACTTGGGTTTAATACCTGTACATAACAATTATTGCTCTGGAATATCGATTTTTTAGTTTTTTTTCTTGGGATATACTTCTTAATTTACAATATGATTGATAATTCATTTTTTTAATATGACTATCAAATTCACTGAATTGTAGCATTATATTGATAACGTTACAGATACAGCCAGAAATTAAAAAGATGAATTAATAGAGTATTTAAGTATTTGGAAATACTAGGTAGTAGATAATAAAAAAATCACTCTATTCAAAATTTCATGCATATCTTATTGAACGATTATAATAATAAATTCTATTATTCTATTAAGTGAGCGAAAATATCTTATGGATGTTAGCTGTAAATACTAGGATAAAAGGTAATATTATATTTTAGATACATAACCAGCAAATATTATTGATGTTCCTTGCATAAAAACTATTGGGTACCCTAGTTGGATATACTCCTTTCTAACAAGAAGTTGGATTTTTGCAGTGACAATATCTCCACTTCGAAGGATGTCTTCATAAGGCGAGTCAATATTTGAAATACTACCAATAGGATAATGTTTAGTTCTACTTTTAGCTTCGAAATTAGTGTATATTGCATTTGGATTTGGATCAGAATTGTTACTTATATTTATAGGAAGCGCAGATTCTAAATCTTTTATTTTGAAATCGAAAAGTTTAGTGCCTAGTGTCCCATTTTGCCGAGAAGCATCTTCACCGAAATTTGATTCCGGTCCAAATAGGCTATTGTAGCTTGGTATAAGATCAGCACTAGGTACATTGGCTGCTAGGATTTTTTGAGACGATTCTGTATCGAATCTTATAAGTTTATTCCAAATACCGTCATAATATCTAGAATTTTCACTATTGCTGTCGTTTTTGTCTAAATTATTGGGATTGTTGATAAAACTTGAATTTGATTCACTATTTTCGGCATCAATCTTGTTGGGGGAACTGTGTTTGCGCTTTTTTTTTTCGAGTGAGGATTGGAACTTGAATTTTTTACCATTATAAAAAATACTGCTAATTTTTGCTTGTTGTCTTATTGATCCAGTATATACTGTTCCAACACAACTCATGTCAATCATATTTTTAAATTCGACGAGAACAACGTTCACCAAAAACTCAATACGAACATTACCATCAGGTAGATTGCTAAATTTAGTCAATCTATAAAGATCAGAGCCTTCGAATGAGTTATGAGCTTCGTTGAAATGAGATCTGTTTTTGATAGAGAAAAGTTCAAATTTTTCCGCAAAAAAGGGGGAATGTACAGTCTTTGGGTATTTTTCACCGCTCAAATTTACTCCGTTTGGATTCAGGCTTGATAATTTCGGTTGTTTAATAAAAGAGTTAGTAGAATCAACCAGGCTATGTTGACATTGAAATAAAATTGATCCAGGTCTGACTAGAGCAAACTTTTGAAAATAATCGGTTTCATCAATGCTTATTTCTATTGACACAAGATCGCCTTTATTTGCAATATTGGTTGGCTCGCCGTGATGCAAAATAGATAGTAAATTGACTTTTTTGAAAAGTCCAAACTTGTCTGGGCCTAATAAGCAAATTAGCTGCTGATTTTTAGATTGGGCTGATTCATAATCAGTGTAAGCGAGAGTAGAGTTATTTAAAGCTTTTTGATTTGAAATAAAGGAGGAATCATAGTTTATCGAGAGGGAGCCTGATCTAACCAGTCCAAGCAAAACGATACTTCCTTCGATAGATTTGAAAATCTTTTCTACTTCAAATTTACCAATATCATACTCTTTTTTTTCGTTAGGCCCAAGGGGGGTGGAATTCTGTAGATTATTATAAATTAAATTCCTGGGACTTAGGTTGCTTATAAATTTATTTAGAATAACCATACTTTGCTGCATGCAAGAACATAAGAAGATTGGAACTAGCTTAGATTGAGAGTAAGCGTAGGACATTTCATGTATCTGATTAGAATCGAATTTGTTTAAGGTAGTATTAATCACAGTTTGGCCAGAATTTGGAATAGCAGCTTGGGATAAACTGGCTAAAGAGTGGATAAATGATGATATTAAATCCTTATTAACAAGGTCCATTTTTGTGATAACAAACATAATTGGGGCACGAAGTATTAGAGATAGAAGGATATTTCTGTAAACAGAAATACCCAAATTTAAGGTATCAGCGCTGAGCACAATCATAATATAATCTGGAGATTTCCCTAGAGTTCCTCTAATGGTGGTTTTTAAATGTTTAATATGTCCACATGTGTCAACAAATGCAACATGTTTTAGCACCTTGTTTCCGGGGTCTGAGCTAATAGATTTTTCAATATCTAATTCCTCTTTCGGAGATGGGAGGAAATCAAAATCGGAGGTATCAATATCGTTAAGCTTTGGATTTTCAGCAATTTTAATAACCTCCTGGCTTATAGAAGAGCTAGTTCCGGAAATAAGTTCATGGCGATGTCTTAATATACCTAAACGAGCACGCCCTCTTCCGTTATCTTTAACTTTATGCGCCAAGCATCCTAGAAGAGTAGATTTGCCAACCTTATGCTCTCCTAATAGTACAAAACGAATGTCAGTAGAATTATTTTTATTTTTTCTGGTTTTTATGGTAACTTCACACGCAAATAGAGGTACATTATCTGAATTATTAGTAGCTTTGTTAAATTCGCTTAAGCATGAATTTGAAGGTTCTGAGATGAATGATAGAGGCTTTAAATCTTTGCTGTGTGCTAATGATGAATTCTTATATTTTGGATATAATCTACGCCATTTGGAGCTGCTTATATAAGCGCTTTTGAGTAGTTTAGCGGCTTTTTCGAGAGCGGATATAGTTTCTACCATTTCAGACTCAGGAATTCCTTTTATAGTACCATCATCGAGGACACCTAATTGATAGATAGCTTCGCCGTTTCCCTGAGACAAGCGCCATAATAGCTGGGTAGAAAGATGTGATATTTTTCTCTTAGTGACATTAATAAGTTTATATTTATATTCCACATTACCACAGGTATCCAATTCAGGGGGAAGGGAAATAAGGCTTTCGTTGGTAATTGTACCCCTACTTTTCGAATCGATTTTTTTTTCTTCGCTAAAAAATAGTTCTTTGGAAGTCATCTAGATTTTTGAACTTTTTCTTATGTGGTTAGTTTGAATAATTGAAAATTTTTGGCATGAATGAAAAGCAATGTATATGATTGATCATTATAATATATACGGGAATTTTTTTAAAATATATCAAAAAAAACGCTGCTGGGAAAAGATACTATAATAGCTTAAAACTAAATTTAAACAAATGTCTTTTTTTGTGTAGTGGTTATAGAAGTATTAACATTGGGTTTATATACTTTGTGAATTAATTACAAGTGATTTTCACAGCCACAAAGAATATATAATAACTACAAATAAAATATAACCTGATATATAAAAGATAGTTAATAAATCCTGCTGTAGATAAGAATTTGTGTTTAATAATTTCTCCCCAAGATATACTGATGAATAGCCATCAATAGAATCTCCTTTTTTTGCAACCAATAACATGTTTGAAAATGTCCAACACCATGACTCTTTACTTGTCATTAGCCTGAATTTCAGGGCTTATGCTGCGCGTGGTCTAACTATTGGCTGCATTAAATTAAAGCGATGATATCTGCTAATAAGAAGCGATTTTAGAAAACAAGTAATATTCAAGCTGGGAGCTAATTCGTGATTTGGCAGGAATTTAAAGTATAGTACACACATACATTTATTTTCAGCTCAGTAACAAAAGCTACAGCAAATCTGTTTTGACGATATGAATACTTTGCTTTTTCAACTGTGGTTATTAAGAAATAAAATGGTTCCTTTAATTTTACGATTGAAAACTTATTAACTCAAGGCACTTAATTGAATACCATCTTATTACGGTTCATATTTGGAATTAATGTCGGAATTATAGATTAAAAACCATTACTCCCTGAATTTTATTTACTCACAGGACATTATTTTGAATAATATCACATTGAGAATAGACTCATATTTGAAGGAAATTTTAAAAAAAGGGTGAGAGGTTAACCCCATAATTTCTACGTTGCGAGTTTTAAAATATGTGGTATTTTCATAGCTTATAAAAAATTCAAGCTCATATTTAACGCAACCTTGATATTTGTCGGATGAAATAAATTTTATCAATTAAAATAAAATATCACTACATACTTTTATATCTTATGAAGCACAATAAGCGACTATTATTTAATAAACAAAATATTCGAAATTATGGAGATTTCGTATTTCTAAAATTCTAGAGGAGTGAATAAAGTATAATTGTAATAAATTCACAAGCAATTATTTACTTTAAAAGGTCAAATGAATTAAACACTACTGGTCCTGATACCAAATATTTAAGTTTGAGAGGGAAGATTTTGTTTACCTAAATTATTAATTTTATTATTTTTTCATCTATTAGCTTAACATTTTTTGCCTATATAGTGCCTAAGATATGAAATAGAAAAATAACAACGATTATCACAATCTAAGATGTAATGAAATACTAGAAGATTATTAACCGTAAAGATGGATAAATTTTTATTTAATTAAATTTCTTGGTATCTTTATAATATACTAAGCATGTTTTGGAAAAAAATTCAAAATTTTGCAAGTATTTGAGATTGTTACTTCAAATTCATTCTGTTTAACTTGATAACGAATTTACATTTTAATTATGAATTCGAAAATGGAATTTATTTATGGATATGGACAACACTGGTGATTACATTTCACTAAATCTGGATCTTATAATAGATAGAGTTAATATCCTGTGAAATTGATTTCAGTAAGCTATCATCTAATAAATGCGCAGTAAATTATTTCATTTTTTCTGCTATTAAATTTAGATTGAAAATTTTTATGCATAAATCAAAGTATTATTTTTTATAATATAGTAAAAAACACCGTAATTCGTCTGTGGAAATCAAAAATAAACTACTTGATTTTGAATACATGTTTCAAATATTGAATTTTTTAGTTTCAACTTGTATTTTATCAAAGGATTTAAATTCAAATGTAAATAAAATTTCACTTTTTTTGACGCCATTGTGTATTTTAAAGATCAATATGTACTTTTTCTCTCGATTAATTCTCAATTTTATATATCTATAATAGAATTTCAACTGTCTAGAAGTTCTATTGAAAATATAAAAAACTAAGAATGATTATCTACCTTAAACTTTAGATTTTCAGGAAGTATGAAAAGCTAGTACCTGACCTTTAACAGAAAATTTTAACCACATGCTTTTATTTTCAAATAAAGATTGATTTTAACAGCATAAAAATAAACCGTCTTTTATACAATCATTTTGGACATACTGGTTTCCAGAAAATAATTATAGACTATCAAAAAATGAATCCTCAAAAATCAAATTTGGAAAATCAATTTTAAATTATTAGTTGGGAAAAAAGCTAATTTTTTTTTTGTCTTGGTGATTTTATTAAACACAATTTAAAAGCGACTAAAAAACTATCAAAGATATTTAAAAATTTAAAAAAATATCATAAAAATAATTTTTCAATCGACACCCATCCGCCGGTTCAGCAGCTTCATACTTACATAGCATTGGTTCAAGGTGAGAAATTAGTTGATAATAATTTTAAATCACGAGATATCCAATATTTTAACCTATTCGTCTTTCTAGCTATTTAAATTTTTTTTATTTAATAATTAAAAGATCTCGCTATAATTAGAAAAAAATTTCATTTTTACTATTATTTTTCTTATTCATGTCCTAAAATGGACTGATTTTTTTAATTTTTACTTTCTATACGATTTTTAAGCTTATTTTCATATCCATTGACTGAAAAAATATTACTAATTTCAATTCCAATTTTTTTTCTCTAAAAAAAATCAGGTTTATTCAATAATTTTAAGTTATTCATAAATAATCATTTTTAATTTGCAAAAAAATGTGAAAAATCATTCCACGCTTCATTTGAGGATTACTAACATAAATTAATAATTTATTTTACTTTATGTTACTTTATTCTTAAATATCTTTTTGAATTCAAATCACTTCTCTTAACATGATTATTTCAATTCAAGCAGTTGAATTTCGCCTCTATATATGACACTTAATAATAAAATAACATATTGAAAAAACAACTTTTAATAAAAATTGATATAAAATTTTAATGAGATTTTTATTTTGAAATAAATAAATTAAACGCTATTCTTGAATTTATGGAACTTTTTTTTTGATTTTCGACTATTTTTAAGAATAATTACTGCGTAAGATCACATTCTATGTTCGCTTACTATTTTTAAATCTCTGTTTCTTTTTTTTATCAATTTTAAATAAATTATATTTTAATTAGAAATAAAATATTTTGTAACTGATTATATATAAATTCAAAGATTCAAGTTTATTATTTAATGTATCATTTTTTTGGTATGAAAAAAAAATCTTTTGACCTGAACTTTGATCACAAATTATTAAGTTTGAACTATTTAAAAATAATTATTATTATATCAAGTTATCGCATTTTTTGCTTCGACTGATAACAATTAAAAAAAAATCGGATGTGGTTTATAATAAAATGTTTTAGTAGATTTTTAGGGTATCATAACTATATAAAATCTCGTATAGTTCTTTTTTGTAATTATTTACTATTTTTTACTTGCAATTGCTTATTTATTTATGCAAATTGTGTTTACTTTATAGTTTCGAGGCTTGAATTTATTGAAATTCGCTAATAAAATCTCTGAAAGTATGAAAATTTTCAAGAAATATTTTTAATTAAAAGAAACAAAAATTTTTTCACTAGGTTCTTGATTCATGATTTTTAACATAGTTTATAAAAATTTGCCTATCATCTTTTTAAAAAAAGTGTCACGATTTAACATTTAACATTTAACATTATATTATCAATGTATAATAAAGTAAATATAATGATCAAAATATGAAGAGTTTACTCTATTTTTTTATGTATAGTTTTCAAATTAATATCCATATTCTTTAAACTTTAATTAAATAATATATTACACTATATAAAAAGAAATATTTAAAAAATTAAATGTGAGAAATTTCATTTTCATTATACTCTAAATCTTTATAAATAATTTAGAATATATTTTCTCAAATTTTTAAGTTTTAAATGACATAATTTAACGATTAAAAAGTGTTT